>JBBPPG010000424.1:0-24682 GCA_038091855.1 Leccinellum luteum | reverse complement strand
TGGTTACCCTCGCCGTACATGACTGGAAGGCTTGTGACATTGAATATTCCAAACGAGTACGCAATATCTTCCACCCGCGTCGTTTCGCGCCTCGAAGCCAAATACAACTTCTCGCGCACCCTCATCAGCCCTGGCTGAAGCGTAGCGAGGGCCTGAGTAGCAAAGTTGGTTGCCTGTTCCATCTCGGAGAGGATTAGAGGCGATTCCTTGTGATTGAATATGTCGAGATCAAGGTATGGCTTCCAATCTTCCGTATAGAATTGTACAACCTTCGATGCGACGTACTCTTGGTATGTCCAACCACGAGTGTTCCAGATGCTATGCCACAAAGAGCCTTTTCTTTGCGACTTGGAGTGAACGCCGAGAAGATGGACGATCGTGAGTGCTGCGCGACAATACCATTGGAACATTGCGATGACTGATTCCTGCTGAACCCCCCTGTCGCTCTGGTTAATGCAGCACGTATCACTCCATGCCCAACGGAAGCAGCGGGACTGTATAAGCTTACAAAAATTGATGAGTTTGTCGTTCGCGGGGGATAGTCCATGGATCGTATCCTTGACCGTTTAGAACGATGGCTCGGGTGGTTGCCACCTGTGTGAAAACATCACGTATTCATAGAACTTCTCTACCTCCCGCTGGATGCGGGCATGGTCGAGCCGATCACGGATAATCATGGAAGACCGCAATTTACCGAACACAGAGCATTCCTCGAAAGCTTGAGCTTGCTTTGACTTATCACAGAGGCGACCATTGATGGTGTCGATGAGAACATGGGGAATGTCGCGGATCGTCTGTTCTACGACCTTGCGAATGAATGGAGTCGCATCGAGATATCCATTCCGCATGCCTATTGACGTGAAATCAGTCAGTGACATCCGTACAATATGAATAAAACAGACTCACCCTGAATTTGCGGATCAAATGAATTCCCCATCTCAGACAGCATCGTCTCGAATGCATCAAACGCTTCCTTGTAATGCCCCAGGCTATGTAATATCGCATGTTTCCTTTTGTACCCTGTGTAGCTCGATGGGTCATGGTCAGTGATCTGGTTATACGGTCAGCACACTTAGCTCGGCATGCCGTGCGGATCAAATTATACCTGGGTGGCATTTGCGAGTTTGCCCTCCAACAAGCCTACCCGCGCCTTGCAACATTTCACTGTGATATCACTGATGTTCGCAGGGTGAAGCGAGAGTGCATTCGAGTAGAATTTGATGGCCGCATCGTGGTTCTTTGCATCCATTGCTGCATCACCCTCTTTTTCCAGCTTCTCGCTACAACGTCGTCGAAAATCTGGAGAGATCCTCAGATTGGTCTCCGTGTCACCAATGGAAATACTTGCCGAATTCCCACTGCCCTCGCTCATCAAGTATGTTGGTTTCTTCCGATAGCTCGTTATTCATTTTGTGGAAACATTTGACCGCCTCCATGAGACGATTCTCCCCTTCAAGAACATTGCAGATCGCCCGATAAACACGAAACCTTGGGAACTTGAACTGAATGAAATGAGAATTATCATGCAGTTCTCATATATTAAATCAACCATACCTTCTGTGTGGTGTCCAAAGCCTCACTCGCTGAGCAACGAATGAGTGCCATTCTTGCCCATCCCATCAGCACACCTTCCAGAGCCAAGGGAGTGAGCAACAAGACAGTAGAGTAGGCTGAAAGGGCTTCATCAAGTTTCTTGGAACTTGACGCCTTATCTCCGATCTGCTGAAGCCTTGATACGCATCGGTGCATGAATTCTGATGGAAGTGATTGAATATATTATTCTAGGACAAGGTGCGAAAACTCACCTTTCACCCAATCAATGTCCGGTTCGTTATGCCACAGATCCTCGACCATCGTGTTCACAATATGCTGTGCAGCATCATATATACGACCGTTGGCGTACAATGATTCGCACTTGTGCTTTTCGTCATGTACACGGAAGGCACCTTTGCATGTGGCGTGTTGGTTACCGAGATCTTGGATAGTAAGGTCGAGTTCGTTTATTTTTGATGCAATGAATACTGAAAACGGGTCAGAGTCGTCAATCGAGGCGATTCAAGACGCACCTGAGCTCTTTTCGCGTATATCACCATCAGCGTGTAGTGCCTTGATGGTTTGAGATAATCGATTGACCAAACCTTGAGATGCTACAAGCACGCTGCGGAGTTCCTTGTCCTATTCGGGACGAGTGATTTTGCGATCTAATAAATGGGACTGTCAAAGAAGTGGAATGGAATGTAGAGAGAACGCACTTGAGGTTTCATTTTGTGCGCGAAGAGACTTGATCATTTCATTGAGGCCTGTCTGTTCCTCGCTGGATGTAGCAAGCTGGGTACGTAATTCCTGGATGGTCTTCTCGAGACTCGCTATATCATCCTCTGGTGGAAATGGATATCAGCAACAGAGTTATTTGGAGAATGGAGAGAATGCACTTGATGTTTTATTCTGTGTGCACGAAGAGACTCGATCATTTCATTGAGGCCTGACTTTTCCTCGTTGGATGCTACAAGCACACTGCGGAGTTCCTGGACAGTTTGCCCGAGATTCACTACATCGTTCTCTGGTAGAAACGAATATTAGCGCAGCGGAGTCATTTAGATAATAAGCACACCTTGACGCGCGTCCCTAGCACGGAGAACCATAATCGTGTCGTAAATATTCAGTCTTTCAGTCTTCAAACGACGGATTTCGCGCTCCAAGAGTAGCTGTAGAAAGGACAAATCAACAAGGACGCAGCCTTACACGAGCAGCGTCACTCACATTGTCGCGGTAGGGAGAGGGAAGGATGTCAGAAAGATTCCGCAGTGTCATGGCCTTGTCTCCAGCGGTCGCAATGTCATAGCTTGGTGAGATAGCCATGGTCAAGATGTCACGGGAGTGTTGGATGACGTCCCCGATTTGTTGATGTGTCGTAGTGTCCCAGAATGAGAGTGACGAATTAGCGGAGGCCGCAATGATTGTGTCGTTGCACGCCAGTGCTATGCACCTTGGTTTGTCGTTGCTGTGAATGTACCATTTTGCGAGTGTCTTCTTGATGGACACGTCGAGACAGTGAATTTTGCCGTGTACGGACAAGGTGAAGAGGCGGTTGGAGTCGCTCGCCCAGGCAAGGGATTTGTTGATAACCGACCCGACCCGAATTGTAAAGTCTAAGAGGAGGTTACCGTCGCTGCTGTCGTAGACCCGAACAGAGTCTGTTCCAGTAGCGATGAATCGCCCGGAAGGAGAGAATTTTATTGCACCCAACCAGTCGTCGTGTTTAGTGGGCCAAGGAGTCGCTGGCCAGCGAGAAACGACCAGACACTGAGCGTCTTGTCATTCGATCCGGTCGCGATTTTCGTCCCATCGACTGAAATGTCCACCGCATATGTGACCGTTGTGTGGTTTGAACTCGTTCACCTTCTCGAGGCTCTTCGCATCCCAGATGATCACTTGACCACTCCATATCCCACCCACGATCCACAAGTTGCCATGCCAGGTCACAAATAGTACTCCCAGCGTCCTTTGACTTCTCCACCTCCTCGCCATCCTCCACTCGCCATCGTCGAATCTTCCTTTTATTTCCCCCCGTCACGACATGCTCCCCATCAGCAACGAATATATGCAATGTTCAGTAACGATTTCGATTGGACTCGTGTCGGTGGAGGTGGAGCTTTTTGCATTCGATTCCTGAGCATCCGTCAGTACATCTATTTCGTTAGTCGTCGATGCATGCACCTGCTGACCACCGTCCAGTGGAAGTGTGCTGTCCGCCCAACTCGGCTCTGTTGCTCTCGTCAGCCCCGTTCATCGATGAGCTTGCCGACCTACTACTCACCATTCCAGGACTTCAAGGAAGACATGCTGGGTCAGGTAGAAGTACAAAGAGAACGTCTGGTCGTTCGCTCCAGGTACGCCTTCATCGCCTCGCATACATGTGCACGCTCGTCCACTCTCACGCAGTTAACTTACCTGGGCGCTTGATTCCGTCCAGACCTCGCTCACTTTTATGCGCACGTGTCACCTTGTCGTTCACGCCCTGAACAAAGATAGTCCACCTATTAGTCAAGGATTCCGAGGACAGTTTCTCTCGTCTCGTTTCGACATTTTTCGTCAGATCAAGTCGTCACTATCTGATTGTTATTATCCCGCAGAACTGAGTCATCCTGAAGATAGAACCACCGTATGAGGCATGTTGGACATTCTAGAGGACAAAGAATTGAGAAATGATAGGTGATGCAGAACCTGTTATGAAATAGTTTGATGCATCTGCGCGCTTTCTAGGTATGTTCTTTGAAAATACATGCCTGATCATGTCTCCCTTCCGTCTCGTTGCTGTGTTCGTACCGGGTACAGTTCAAAACAAACTGACCCACATCACGGTCTAACATCCCTCCTCGCGTTTTGATCGGATCGTGCCAGCCCCTTGATGTACGATTCTTTAGTCTCATACCGTCGCTTTCCGCGTGTCCCATTCGTTCTCCCTCTCTCAGTGTTCTTAATATGGCTCATCCAATCTATCTCGGGGACTCAGTCTTAGACTTTCCAATCTTGCTCTGCTCTCTCACAGACTGAAGGTGACATGCTTTGATTTTTGGGCCAAAGCACTCGGGACGAGCGTCAAATAGAATAGTTATCAATAACAAAGGGCAAGCTATCATGAGATCCTCGCGAACGCCTCAAACTCCTGCCTCGCACTCTCCGCGACCGTCTTCGCAGCCGCCACCACCGCCACCCAATCTCTTCCACCTTGTCAATACCAATAATCCAGCTTATCTTCTCCCAACCGCATCAGAGCATCCACAACATCCCCCGTGTCCGTGCGCGTGCTCCACAAGAGCCTTCAGCGTACAATATGAGCACCTTATGCAGCCCCTCTAGACGTATCAGCGCGCCTTTAACTGGCGGTCAGAGTCGCGCAACACCCTTTCCACCCTCTCTAACTCATTCATCAACGGGGCGATGATGGACAACACATCGTCAAGTTCCACTTGTATCGCATTGGTGGACAGACGCAGGATCTGCGCGAGTATATCGAGCGCGATCGGGTCCGACCACTGGGTTGGGCAGTTCTTCGAAATCGACGATGCGAGCGCGCGCAGTGCCATGTGTGTCTTGCCGCTCTTCGTAGGACCGATGTGCATGATAAACTTGCGCTTTCGGGAACAGACTGGCAGGGAGAGAAAGGTCGGCAACGCGGTGGACGCGAGCAATGATATCAAGGGTGGATTAGGGGATGCGCTGGGCGCGTAGACGGCATTGGCGTTCGGGATCAGATGCCCACGTAAAAAAGAGACGGGTGATAATCTGGTCGAGGCATTAGCTAGAGTGTGTGCCAGTGGGCGTTGAATTGAACCGATCTAGATCTAGTCTCTCGGACTAAGCGTTGTCGCAAGAAATGAAGAGCCGAACCGCTACAAGTGGTGGAGAGTGTGCTGAAGAAGATACGCCCAGTTTTTCAAGTTAGCATGTGACTTGACCAGCTTGAGAACGTTCGATACGAAGTTCTGGGAGAAACAGCGCGTGGAACAACAACTTACATAGTGGCAGGAGAGGATTGTATGCTCTCACTGGTCTGGGTGTAATGTTGCTAACCCTTTGATTTGGTGGTTCTTTCAGAATCCAATCTACGAAATCAGAAGTAGTACTAGTGTTTGATTGCCCGTCTTAGCTGGACCTTTTCCGTTTATCTTGCCGTTTCCGTAGTGAGTGTGCCACCACGACTTGTCGACAGAAGCGCCGTTCCCGCCGACACGCTCCATCTATAGCAGATCGATCGAACAGTACTTGTGGATGAGGAACAATTATCACTTAGGTTATGGTTTTTGATAAGATTCATTTTACGCCTGTTTGTAAATGTTGGCATTCGATATCGATGAGATCGATAGAACAAAACCCAAACAAACGCCAAGTTTAACCTCGTCCACGATGTACGCCTTCCAGTCTCCCTCCGTCTCCAACGAGAAAGGCGCCTACCGCATGCGTCCACCACGCAGTTCCCGCCCGGACTTCAACTTACGCCACTCCTCTAAGCCATCCGAGTCCTCGCGCGCGTACATCCACGTGCCGTACCGCCGCACCCGCCGTCTGGGGATCCTGGTAGCTTGCCTCGCATGCGGCGCGTTCGTATGCTTTGCGTGTGCATATTGGTTGTTTACGACGAGGTACGGTCATCTCTCCCCGTCCGTGCGTGCACTCTCTCGCCTTTTTGGTGCTCATGCCGTCTCACACGCAGTCAACGCGTCCCAGCGCACCATATTGGGCGGGTCTGATGTGGTGGTACCTCTCACCGCGCAGCCCCCGCCTTCGCCCCAAGACCCAGATTCGTACCCGACCACATCCCACCACATCGACATTACCCTCGACAACAGTCTCGACGAACCCCCCACGCGCCTAGCAGCCCTCCGCGCCGACCCAACCACGACCTACCTTGCCTACCTCCCCCACAGCGGCCTCCACAACCAGCGCATCGCGCTCGAAAACGCCCTTGTACTCGCGCACCTGCTCAACCGTACCTTGCTCGTCCCGCCCGCGCGTCTCGGCCCGAAAACACTGCGTTACGTCCGTTCAAGCGCGCTCGCACGGATGATCAGCCTGAGCGATAAGCGGGAGGGGCTGGGCCACTGTGCGTGGATCCTGCCGGACGTACCGAGGCCAGACGAGTGTATCGATTATATGGCATATACGCTCGTCCCGTGGGCATGGTTGGTCGACTTGCGGAACGTCGTCGCCGGAGGGGAGGAGAACGGGCACCACCGCCAAGCGCTCGTGCGCACATCTAACGGGACGGTGGCATGGGTGGAGGAACGGTTGGGTATCCTCTCGAATGAGACGCGCCTACTGCTTGACGCGGAGCCGTACGAGTATCAGTTTGTGGACACGCCTGCACCAGCACGGGAGGGTGCTAAGTACGCCCAGATGATATCCATTGACACCCTCGTTGCTGCGCCGGAGCGGCTCATCCAGGTCGGGACGCTCTTTGGGTCCTCGCGGCTTCGACTAAGGAAGACGGAGAACCGGCGTCTAAGAGGGGAGGTGAGGCGACAGATGGTGATCGGGTATGGGAACGCGGCGTTGACGGTGGCGGCGGCGAGGATCGAGGAGGCAATTGGAGGGTTATATGTTGCTGCACATGTCCGTGTGGGGGACGGTCAGTTTCATAAAGCAGCGCGGGCGAATGTGAGGGTCGTTTGGTGGAGATTGGTGCGGGACGTTTTGGGGTTGGATACACAGACGGCGCTGGAGCTGGAGGGACGGGTTCTGCAGGGGATAGGCGGGGTGATGGAAAACGACGACGACGACCTTGACGACGAAAAAGATGATGAGGATGATGATGACGAATTCGTGGGAGTGGACGAGACGTTGGGACCACCGGAGATAACGCCTGATACGGCCAGTCTACGAGTGCCCCATCCACCGCTCCCACCCCTTCCTGACGTTTTTTCCCCCAAGCTTTCGTGTCGTGGTCGGCTCCATACAACGCCTGGCCTAAGTAGCCTCAATGTTCCCCTATTCATCGCGACGGATGCGCCAGACGGCCTAGAAGATTCGCTGCTCGCACCATTGATACGCACATTTCCATGTATATATGATTTACGGTCATTCAAAACCGAGACAGCGCACCTGGAGGTGCTGCGAAATGGTTATGACGGGGTGCCATTGGCGGGATATCTGGCACCGATCGTGGATGCATTAGTGATGGGTAAGGCGTGGGCGGTGGTGGGAACGGAGGGGAGCACGTTCAGCCGGTATGTAGGGGACGTGTTGTGGAGGGTGTCGCATGGATGGGAGATCGTGCAGAGAGGCTGAGATGAAGTTCATAGCGGTGGGGGAGTCGCGATGACTTTGTTTCCTATTTAAGGACTGCGCAAGGGTCGAACAAACGTTGGAATGGAACGCTCTTCCCCCTCTTTGACCACACCCGCGGACTCGGGCAACTCGACGGCTTTTCAAAGGTGGCTGAAAAAGGCCGCGATATTGACTGGCGTTGGGGTCACTCCCGAAGAACGCCAGCGTGGCTTCGAGGACGAGCAGCATGTTCGGTGCGAGAAATGGAAGACCGAGTTGATGAATTACAGTCCGTCTTTCTCGTTGTTTCCTCGTGTTTCTTGTATTCAAAAAAACTCTTTTTACTGCTTGTTTGCTTGCGAATCGGTGTGTTCAACTCGGGGTCGTGAATACCACCTGGCAGGTCCGTCCGTGGTGTTCATGCTCAAGCATCTTCGCCTGTCCGGGTGCAACGTGCCACCCGAGAACGTCATGTGTGCTCCGTGCGATCTGACGCGCTCAGGAGGGTTTCATCCGGCGGGTGCGATCGTATTATGCCAAAACCATCCGATCAGCAAGCGGCAGATGGAGGACACGCTGACGCACGAACTCGTGCACATGTATGACCACTGCAAGTTTAACGTCGACTGGCACAACTTGAGGCACCACGCCTGCAGTGAAGTGCGTTCTATACTCGAAATGGCTGTCGTTGTTTCACTGACGCGCCTCACAAGATTCGCGCCAACAGTCTGAGCGGGGACTGTAGGTACATGCGTGAACTCGGCCGGGGCCACGTGTCGTTCACTAAGCAGCACCAGGTCGGGCACTCTCTTTCTCCCATGTTGCTATATCCGTCGTTGAGGGGCCTCCTTTTTATGATGATCTCGTCTCATTTTTGGGCGGGTGGGTTACACAGGCATGCGTGCGTCGGAGGGCGATACTGTCCGTTCGCGCGAACCCGCAGTGCCCGGACGAAGCGACGGCTGCGCGTGCGGTGAACGAGGTTTGGGAGAGCTGTTTTAATGACACTCGGCCGTTTGATGAGGTGGGTCTGATTGATCGGAACTCATTTTTGTGTGTGACGTCTCCTCCCACGCAGATCTATTAGGCCGTTTTGCTATTATTGGTCGAGGAAGACGCTCTTGCGTCAACGTCGGAGGGGCTTGTCTCCAGGGACAGGATGAACATGTTCGAAGCGTTTTTATTTACGAGAGCTACTCTGTACGCGGTGGACGTAGAACGAGGCAAGTTCGTGATGCGTCGCCAGTCTGAGTTGTAAATGCCATAAACAGCGTGGGAATTTCAAGTTTATGTTCAGACCTGCAAATAAAAAGCGTTGAACCCGCTCTCATCTTCTTTTTCTCCAACTATCGCAGTTCATTCTCTCCCTCTCCTTAATTGCTCGTCGCCGTGTGCCATCTCCTTCTTGAATTTCACCATGTTCGCCAAGCTCAGGTATGTTACTTTTCTCCGCTTGGTTACTCCTGTCGTACTCACTTTTTCCGTGGCTGACCAGTGCCCTCCTCCTTGCCCTCCCTCTTGTTTCCGCTCTCACCCTTAACATCCCCACAAGTCCAACGAGCGCTGGCACCGTGACGATTACTTGGACGGCCAGTACAACGGACCCGGCCTACTTCTCCTTGGAGCTCGTGAACACGGACTTCCACAACACGTACGCCATCGCCAACAACGTCCAGACTGCCCTTGGGACGATAACTATTCAACTTCCCCAAGTCCCGGAGGAGTATGTCGTAATTTGTTCTCCGTGTCCGTAATTGTGGCTAACCCAAAAAAAAAAAATAGAGGCGGTTACAGTTTGCAGGCCATTGCTGTCAAGTACGGTTTTCCTTGTCTAGTTCTTTGATGTGACGCTGATGTTTGGTTGCAATTTTCTTAGTAACGTGAACCAGGTTTTATCCCAGACTGGCACGTTCGACATTACGTCGCCGTCCAGTTCTGGTTCCTCTACCCTCACCACTCCTTCCACTAGTGCCACCAGCTCGACGTGAGTATTTGTTTACTGTGGGATGAGTGCATTGTTGATGGTCGTTTTAGTCCGTCCCTTAGCTTCTCCACCACTCCGGTTGTCTCGACCCCCCTTTCGTCGTTTACGCCCCTCAGCTCTTCGACATCCTCCACCGCATCTTCTCCCAGCCCCTCGACCTTCTCGTCTGGTGCTGCAGCCTTCAAGTTGGCTGGTGTTGCTCCTGCTGGGGCCGCCGTTCTCGCGGTCGTTGCTGGTGCTGCCATGGTCTTCTAGACGCCTCGGCTAAATCCAAAAAGTTTGGGAACACGCTCTTTTTGGACTCAGACTGGACACTAGCATAGGGTTTAATCTCGTATACCATTTTTCCTTGGTTTCCTGCATTGGTTACCGTTTGACATTCGAGTGGTAACCTATACCTGCGCACGTGTTTGGCAAATGGACCTTGTTTACTCTATTCCGGACCTTTGGACTGCATGTGCTGCCTGCGTCTCTTTTTCCATAACATCAATTCCGTTCCTTTACAAGGTTGTAGGGTATGGATTCGTGACTTTGGCGCAAAACACTATTTTTTCCTCTTTATTATCATCACCCTTACCAGTGTTCGCTCCCGCGTATGCACAATGACTTTTCTTGAATCCGCACCGTTTACATATTCCAGATACATATCATTGTTAATGTCCGTTACGTTTGGATCCAGGCGTGAAGTGTGGCGAATTGTCGACTCGTAAGATAAAACATGCGTTGGGGTATCAATCATGTGTGACTTGGGAGAGATCAGTATGTCGCAGTCGAGCCGACGTGTAACGTGATGGTGCGCCGTTGCCAGGTCGACCGGGCGAGAGGGTAAGCGGTGCGCGTCGCGTCGGCAAGAGAGGGGAAGGGAGCAAGAGGGGATGAGACAGCTACAGTGGGACACGGTGAAAAGGATAGCTGGGAGAACTGACGTCCACCGGCTGGCGGCTCGACGGCCCCGGTGAGTAGACTGGTGATGGGTAGGATGGCTAGATGTCACCGTCAACACAATGCGTTCATGTTGAGGTCGACGAGCAATGGTAATGCATTGATAATTGAGCGGCCCAAGGCTGCAAGCTCATGTGGCGCCGATCGTAAAAACACTGTAAGTTATGGAGTCAATGATGGGCCATTAAAAAGAGAAGGAAGGTGACGTACCGTATGCCAGAAGCTGACAATATCGATATTGCTGGGGCTCAGTCAACGATGATGGTACCTAACAACCGGAAGAAAAAAAAAAAACTTAGTAGTAGTGTCGCTCAACGCGGACGCCGATGCCCGGCCTTCTACAGGTCATCGCCCTAGTAAAAGTAATGAAAATGCATTAAAAGATTGCCGAAACACAGCTGTAGGTTGTGTAGACAATATGGACTCATTGCGGGTGTATGCGTACGTTTTATGTGTCTGGGAGGGGGAAGGGCCTTGACTCGAGGTGGTGCGCGCCACTTCACTGTACTGTAAATGAAAACACTCACTTTCGCGTTCACGTCGAGATGCCAGTCACGGGGGCGAGGGTGAGGGTTGCACGGCCCATACCGCATAGCTCAGCGTAGGCTGCAGGAGAAAAAGTCTTAGGCCCGTTCTACGTGCGAGATACTGGGGACGCCGATCGGCGATGGTGCATCATTGTAACCGAACAACTTCTGAATTTGAAAGAGGTAAGATTGATGATACTTATGGTGGCGCTGCAACTTGCCAAGAGCGTTGTCACGGTGGCTTCTAGCATACAAGCTTCGCCTAAAATCAATGAAAAGCCAATTTTTTTTAAAAAAGGTCGAACTTGCGCACTGTCGAAGAAGGTCTTGTATGCTTGATGCGTGTGCATGGGGTATGCGTGTGAGTGACTCGAAGAAGTCCCCTGTCCCAGTCAGGTCCGATTCCCGAGACGGGGCGCACCAGTTTGTAAGGCTACCCGTACGTCCTGGCATGCGTCCCAAACGTTCCCCATGACAACTTGGGGTCGAGGTGGGTACTGTAACAGCATAGCAAGGCACCACCAACCGTCAACGTTTCAACAAGGATGTTGCGGCTTGCACAGTGGATGGCCCTCGTATGTCACGTGCAGCTAAAACATGGAAAAAGGAAAAGAACGAGGTTACGTGACACCAGACAGCACAAATTAACCAGGGGGCGA
The DNA here is from genome assembly GCA_038091855.1 of Leccinellum luteum. Classification (NCBI taxonomy): domain Eukaryota; kingdom Fungi; phylum Basidiomycota; class Agaricomycetes; order Boletales; family Boletaceae; genus Leccinellum; species Leccinellum luteum. Next base: position 12,803 of record JBBPPG010000424.1, on the reverse strand, counting down.
TGGATACTTACATACCCCAATCAATGAAAAAGTGAAATGAAATGAAGGGGAAAGAAGAAGAAAAAACATTGAAGTCACCGCACTAACAGGCCAGATCTAAGACTCAGGAGGCGCCAAGTCGTTCATCCATTTAACGAGATCTTGCACCTCCAATTGAACAAGTAAAGTGACATGGTTATCATATGGATGGCTGGATGTAGCGTGCTCGGGCGATAATGCTACGATGGGACCCGAAGTGCGGTCCTACCAGGTCCTTTTTTTCCTGTAGGGTTGTCCGAGAAGTGGATGGTATGCCATAGTAGAGGATGCGGGAGGAGAATGGGTAGGGTCCAAACGATCATCGGGCCTGGATGGCATCTTGTTTGATATCTTGAAGCTCACAGCGTAGAGTCATAATGTTGCTCCTTGTTGCATGTATCCCGGTCCGTGCCTTGTCGTTTTGGGAGGCGAGAGTGACGGCAGAGAAACGAGAATAAGAATCCACAAACGAGAATGCTAGCGATGGACAGAATCGGCGCATCGATGAAAGATGAACTGAGGGCGAGGACAGAGAAACAAAAACAAAAACGATCAAATGAGGGAGACTGAAAGTAAAAAGAAATGTAAATCCTTGGGCTACAGTGCAAATCTTTTCTACAAGATAATCATCAACAAGGTCAAAATAATGAGGAGGGGGGGGGGTATAACGAATTGGTCTCTGCCGACCGCAGATTGAATCACACAGACCTAAGATGGTTTTGGATTATGCTTAGCACCTACGTTGAATTGGCACAGTTGAATACTATATCCGCAACGATAAAAGAAAGCTCACTAGAGGAATCACGACTACTTACGAGATAGACGGAATGATCGACGGGGGAGATGCCTAGCGAGCCATGCCATCATCGAGGCCAAAATGCCTTGCCGTCCTCTCGCACGCTCTACATTTCCCATAAGCTGTACACCCTCCATACGCTCCACAACGATATCATCGTTTACTTGTCCCGTTTTTACCCTAAAACCTCTGACAAAGACTGCTTGATTCTCAAGCGCGTCATCCTTGAGACACGACTGAATATGCAGCAGCACTAGGATCTTTGTCGTCTGATTTTTTGATAGTGATATCTTTACCACGCGAACGTCCTTCGAAGGCTCCCAAAGTCCACGAGTGCGTTTTACAGACGCCGGTAATCAGGGAGAGGGAGTCCAGATTAGCGCAACGGCACCAGTCAAGTGCATGATTTGTAATAAGGTCTCGAAACTCGTTTAATTTCTGTTGATCCCGGAGCTCGTACAGTGTTGCACCTGACGGGATGATGAGTACAGCGCCCGCATTGGATGTCGCGGTGAATCTGTAATCGTCCGAGTCGCTGAAAACGACACAATTAGAATTTGACGTGCTTGAATTGAGATACAGCTACCTCGACTGGCTTGTGTCTTGCTCGACACCAGTCATAAGTACGTTTTCGGTAATAGGGGAAGTAAGTATCAGTTCTTCGACTGGTGGAATACGCTGGAATGGAGGAACTCCTGACGGTGGGTCACCGTGACAAACATTCCACAGAACCACAAACTGGCCATGCTCATTGATGTGACCGACGTCCCCAATCCAGAGGCCAAGTTGGTCGTCCTCAGTGGGATTGGGAGAGCGCAGAGGGTACCCGAGATTCTGTCGCAGGTTAGCTGCGTATACGTCTTGTTTGGTATTCTTCTGTGACATCTAGCGAATCGAGTGACAGTTTGTGCCGAACAGTGAGGGATGGGGTGGCTTTTTGAAAACGTCCACAAGTTATGACCATGCGTCTGCACGCAGGCCCAGTCGGGGTTTGAACGTTGAACCGAGGTACGACCGGCGCTATAGTCTATCCCCGCGGTGAGCGGTTATCGTACACCTCCACTCGATGCGGATGCGGTCAGGCTTTCAAAGCTTCAGGCCCGGAATGCACCGTTCAATTGGCGCGCTGTTTCAACCACTGGCAGCCGCTCTAGATCTGCTTCTTGACCCTGATCCTAACCAGTCCCGATGCAGGTCGTGTGCAAGCTGCAACTTGGGGGTGATGACACCGCCAGTCGCACACCACCAGAGTCTGGATTCAGGGCCTCCGCACAAGTCCGTCTATCAGAAAACAAAGAGCAAGAATGATTTTTATCTGAAACGCAATATTGAAGATGTGAACCGATTCGGATCTCCTCATGTGCCCAAATCTATGCCCGTTCTCGTTCCCTGTACCGTTGGGCAAGGTAAGGCTCATAACAACCCCACGTTAACGCGACGATCCGCCACACACAAGAACATGTAATGCACGACTTCTGAAGTACATTATCGCGGTCACGATCTAGCACGCGAAAACAATCTTTCATAGCGCACCGGTGCTCCATTCACTCCACACACCGATCTCTGCCTTTCGAAGCGGACAAGGGAGGTAGCGTTGCATTGTGCGGATTCGATGCGCACATGCGATAATGATAGGAGAAACGTGGGGCCTCATGTAGCAAAGCACCTTGCTCATCAGTGTAGAGAGCAGATGTATATGCGAGTCAGGGATGATGTAAAAAGTACATGGCTCGAATGTTGTCCGAAAATATGCGCGGGACATCCTCGTGCTTTCGTTGTTCGTGTACTCCATACCTCCCACATGCGGCCCGTCCGCAAGCGAATAGACTACTTCAACTTCTTCTTGCTGTCGTTGGGTTGCAGCACTGAGGGCGCGATCACGAAAAGGAAAAGATAACACTCACGGACGGAGTTGTGAAGAATGACCACAGCCGCGTTTGCGGCAGTTGGTCGCGCGCGGTGGGAGACGGGCATAGCACTTGCGGCAGATTTGCTTGTCGCAGTTGTACTTTGATGCCAGAACTTTGAGCGAGGGCTCGATGATGCCGCCACGGAGACTAGACGGGCGCTCAGTACAAATTACAAGTAAACCTCCGAGGGATGACGTACCGGAGGACGAGATGAAGAGTGGATTCTTTTTGGATGTTGTAGTCGCTGAGTGTGCGACCGTCCTCGAGTTGTTTTCCAGCAAAGATAAGACGTTGTTGATCCGGGGGGATTCTGTGTGTGGACGATTGTAATGCTTTGGGGTGGCTGGTAAAGTGAAATGATTACTTACCCTTCCTTGTCCTGGATTTTTGTCTTGACATTGTCGATAGTGTCGGAAGATTCGACCTCGAGGGTGATCGTCTTCCCCGTCAGGGTTTTGACGAAAATCTGCATCTTGTCAGCGTCGGTGGGGGGAACTTGGTGTTGGGGGTGATGTGACTATGGGAATTGTTTGTGTGGTGCTGTATAGTTGCAAGGTGGCTGAAAGCTGACTAAGCACGGGGCGGGAAGCACAGTTTTCTGGCCTGCGACACACTCTCTTTGCGACTGCGACGAGGTAAGTTTGTCTTCTTTTTGTTCCTTCTGTGATGAGAGAACTTCTCAGCTCACTTCGATGGCTTGCTCAGCAGCCTATGAGAAGAATCCGAATTATTTACCTGATTTTATTTTCTCATTCCCGGTCCGTCCGCAGGTACTAAATCGTCCCTATAGGCTACGCAGTTTATGGTTAACGGTTCTTGGCCGCGAGCTAACTCGGGTAAGTTTCAGCTTCTAGTCTCTTTAGTTCAGGATGCAAATTCATTGCAAACGTGACGTGCACGCACACTGAGCGCTGTCCCTTCGGGATCCATTCAAGTCTCTGACCTTCCTTTTCGCGTGCCTCGCATTTGCCGAGCTAACCGTTTTCGTCCCGCAGTTTTTTCTCATGGTGTTATTTTCCAATCTACACCGCCATTGTGTGAACCGTTGAAACTAGCAAATGCAATACCACAAGTAAAACGCCACTGCCTTTCAGAGGGTTGGCGCAACTTGATCCCGCTCACTGGCCGCGTGAATTATGACATTGGCAAATACATGGCAAGCGACCCCGAATTTTGAGTTTTTTCTTCTCCGCGACGTCCGGTCTCCACCCTTTGACATAATAAGTCAGTCGGCGTACCAGCCAGGTCTTACGCCAATGGATTAGCAAATAAAGTTCGCTTCTCGCCGACATTGACTCTAATCTCCCCACTCAAATGGCGGCCCTTTATAGAATCCGGCGCGTATGAGATCGGGGACCACACGTTCGTATCTCCACACAGTATGTAATGTATTGCATTGTTAACTTATGCATTACGGTAGACGGACACCCGTTGGAACAAACATTAAACTATGAGTCCCTGCCACAGGTTGTCACCATTCCTTTTTCTCGTGACGCAACGTACAACCCTCTCTGAGGCTTCTTATTAAATCTCTCGCCGCACCACCTACCAAAATTTTGGTACTGCGCCTCTCTGACCACTTGATTAGACCATTGTCTCAGGCGTCTTACCTTTCGACCTCATGTCTGACTTTTATTTGGTCGACCCTCAAGGCTGGGAGCATGACCTCCAATCTGTATGTCCATTCCGACGGTCTTAGATGGTAGATGCGTGGTACTGACCATTCCGACCTCCCAGGTGTACTCGGCCTACATGGGTTACTTTCAGCTGCACACCGTCCCATGGTATATCATCCCTCTTACATCGACGATGACGTTCTGATAATACCTTGTTCTGACCGTCATAGGTACGATCAGTCGTGGGGCCAGTTCTTTGAGACGTTCCAACACTTCCTCGCCTTTTCCTGGCCTGTGATCACCGTCACAGACACACGCACGGGTCGTGCCCACATTGTGACACGCATGAGCTCCATCACTGCTTTCGTTAAGATGATCAAAACAAGGTACGCGGTCTCGCTCATCCCGCATCAGCCTTGATTGATGTTCCTCCCTCTCTTTCCTACAGGTTTGGAGAGACGCTACCCAAGGTAGACAACACATTTCTCGTCAAGTCGCTCGAGACCTCCCAGCGCCACATGAGGCACGTCAACGAATGGTCGGAGTACAGGAAGCTCCACATGACGCTGCCCGCAGTCGCGCTCGCTGCATTCAAGGCACGTGTCCGGAACGGCGACCCAGTTGCCATCCGAGAGCTGTGGGCGATGCGCGACAAGACTTTCTTGGCTCTCGATTTCGAGGGCTTGTGCTCCGAGAACAACGAGAATAGCAATAGCAGCAATAATGGCAAGTCTCCGTCGTCGTCGTCGTACGGCACAGTCACCGAGTGGGGATACGCGGCTATTCGGTCGAGCAATCTCGTGTCGTAAGTCCCCTCCATCAGACTTGATCCCTGTGCCCCCCTGTCTCATTCTCTTGATTCCTGGCCGGATTCTCCTCTTACCAACATGAACGCTAAACGAGAACGTGCTTTTAGGGCCGGCGCGTGGCCTCCTGTGCCAGATGAGAATTACCGGTACGTCACCCATACCCTAAGTTACCCGCCCGCGTTTTTCGGGCGTGTTTTTCTCTTTGTACTGACTCGTCATGCGCGCCGCGACATAGCAAGGGTCACTACGTGGTTTCCGAACACGCCACCTCTGCGTCTGGTGGGAGCGAGAGGGCGAAATCGCCGCCACCGGGTGTATCATGGCAGGTATGTCTTATCTAGCACGTTTATCTATACCTAAAAGAGAACGAATCGCTGATGCGCGCATGAACTCGTGTTTTTCATCTTGACCCTTTCGACTTGTGGTCGTGGGTGGTCCGGGCTTGTTCGGCTGTTGCGATATGATAACGGACGGGTAGTATGCGGTGCGTTCATGTTTTCCCCTACGATCGGTGCCTTCCCGCTGACGGGTTGAACCGAATAAAAATCGTATCGTTAACCGAAATGAAACGAACGTTCTCCTACTTAGTTTGGAGATAGTCAGGTCGTATCTAAAGCGAAATTGCCGACCATCGTCCGATGTATCCTGAGGTAATTTTTGGAACGCACGTGTCATGAATGTCGGTGGACTCACGTCCCTGCAGCAGTCTCCTCAGCCCCGACTCTGAATCGGTCGCCAACAACGTCGTGCTCGTCGGGCATGGAGTTCATACGATTTTCCAGCGTCTCGAAGAGATGAAGATCAGTGGGTTCCGTCTGTTCCTCTTCTCTGTTTCAGCCTAGTTCACCAAGTGTTTGTTTCGTCTAACCACATACATTCCATTCTTTGCGCCCTGCACCCTGCGCTAACCCCAAACTGCTAAACTCCAAACGATGCATCGGCAAACCTCTCACCAACCAGAACTCCCATCCAACGTCCTCGTACTTGACGTTGCCTACCTTGAGCGCGCGCTCTACAACACAGGCGAGCGCGGGGCGATGGTGAGCCGCAAGACCGGTCTGGCGCGCATGCCCGAGTCGCTCCTCACGCTCGGGGGCGTTTTGCATGCGCTCGGGATCCCATTGCCCTCGATGGGATGTGTGCTACACAACGCAGGCAATGACGCATTCATGACGCTCGTTGCGTTTCAGCGGATGGTCGACGCGAGGGGTGGGATGGGTGTTGGAGGCGAATCCGGTACTGGTGTGCGTGCGGGGACATGGACGTGGACGGGAGCTGGGATCAAGGGAGAGCGCGCGAACGGGGACGCCAATGCAACAACCCAAGGACACGGGCACGTCAGGCGCGCCGCGACCGTCGCTGCGCGGTTCTTCCGCACTGGGAGCAAGAACAAGGATATCTCGGCTGCGCTGCCACAGGCTCAGGCTCAAACCCAGACTCAGAATCAAAAGGGGCACGTGCGCCCGCGGAGCCAGCTGCATGAGACTTGGGTCAACGTTTCTGGGGCAGACGAGATGGGCATGGCAGTACACCCCCCGGGCTCGAAGCGGGCGTCTATGATGAGCACGCCCACGACGGCGACGACTGCCACGACGTTGACAACCAAGTCGACGGCGGTGACCAAACCTACAGCGACGGCCAAGAACCCAAAGCCATCCAAAACTCTGCTGCCCCGATTACGTCGAGGGGAGACTGGTGCGGATGAAAAGTTGAACGAGAAGGAGAGCGAGAAGGAGAAGGAGAAAGATAACGATAACGGGCACGATAACGAGAAGGTGAGTATGAACGGGAGTGGAAGTGGGAGTGGGAGTGGGAGTGGGACGGGCAGCGGAATTCACAACGGGAGTAATGCATGGTGGATACCGCCGTTGTCGATGTCGATGTCACCCCCGTCGTCGCTCCGCGTTCATGGTGGACCCGGCGGTCACCAACATCAGTGGCGACACAGCACCTTCGTCGATATGCAGAAGCTGTGACATGTGAGTAGTAATGTATGCCTATGCGGTCTAATGATGGTGGTAGTGGTCGTCGTTTGGTCAGACAAGATGTCTTGAACTTTCTATATGCTTTTTTGCTTCTGTCATGCAATCTTCCCCATCATTTGTTTGTGGATCCTGGTTCAAGTTTTCAAGTTTTGGTTTTTTTGCTGCTGTTTATGTCTCACCCTGGACATGTAAATCAGGATAGAATATCAGGACAATATACATGGTACCTTACACTTATCATAAACACCAAGTCCTAATCTGTCAAGGAATTACATGATGGTAATGTCCTCACTTTTTTTCCTGGTTTACTTCAAAGTCTTTAAAATAGGCCCTCATGGCCTCAAACCTACTGTATCTGGTCCTTGGACTACTTGCATGTGCTGGTCCACCATCTGGAATACTGTCTAATGATTTTCCTATCCTTCTACACATACTGTACTAGAAACATATGACAACTGTCACATATATGAGCACTGGCCATTTATTTTGAGGTAGTTCTGTTACATATATCTAACTTCTACCACTCAACCATCTCCTATAAATTCAGGAGTACATCTGGAATGCAATATATTAGTTGTCCCATCCTTCTACACATATTTCAACCATCACATAAACACTGGCTATTTATTTCAAGTCAGTTCTGTCTTATTCCCCTACTACCCTGCTACTATCTCATATCAACTCAGAAGTGTATTCAGAATACTGTCAATTGATTGTCCTATACTTTTACACATACTAGGATCATATTCCAACCACCACATATGCACTGGCTATTTATTTTGAGTCAGTTCTGTTATACTCCCCTTCTACCCCCTACTATCCCATATCAATTTAGGAGTGTATATAGAATACTATCCATTTGTTATCCTATGCTTCTACATATACTAGAAGCATATTTCAACTGTCACATAATCACTCAGTGGCTATTTATCTTGAGGTAGTTCTATCATACAGCACCTCTCTTCTATCTTCCTAAATCTCATATCAATTTAGCAGTGCATCTGGAATGCTATCTATTGGTTGTCCCACCATTCTACACATACTAGAATCATATTCCAATCATCACATAAGTGCTGGTTATTTATTTTGAGATAGTTCTGTCATACCCCCTTCTATCTCTTTTTTCATCTTGAGATATCAATTCAGGAATCAACCTAGGAAGGACAAGAGAGTTGTCATGGTGGTTTTAAAAGTTAGAGAATCCATTGAAGTAGCTCTTGAGAGCCATAGAAAATTTCTGTTGCTATAGCCAAGTTACTTCTCTATCTATTTATATTATTCTATCATTTTATTCTGATCATCCAGAATTTTTTGAGGGCTTCTCATGGGTCCTATACACATATCTAGATACTTCTATAGCCCATATTTTGGTTTTGACTGTTAGTTTTTAATTCCCAATGAGATATAAACACCTATACAACTATATTAATATGATGATAGTTGAGCTGATCAATCTTGTTATATTTGCATTACTCCATTTTGCTGATGTGATGCCATTTCCATGTCTAAATGTACAAAATTTTATTCCTGAACCAACATGCTATACACAATATGGCTATTTATATATTCCTGAGTATTTATCTATGCTCTTTAGTCTATTTGTCTTCTTCAAAACAACTTGATATTCTGATTTCTATACTAGAAAAGAAGTTCATCAAATTGCTGAGAATACTAAAGGTTTAATGAAATGAAAAAATCAGTAAAGATATGCTTGACATACAAATCTGATTCTGAAGAATGACATTCAAAATCATCTCTATCTTTTCTTCTTTGGATGCTTTGCCATACTGATCAAAAATTCCTTTCATAGCTAATCTGATCCTCTTGGGTATGTTTGATGCCTTGTACTGTTTAGCAGCAGATAGCAGTGGTTGAGAATCTTTTTGATGGAAAAGATAGAAAGAATGCTCTAGAATGAGCAGTATATCTATAATATAAAGTATCCATTTTATTCTGTCTTTTGTACAAATACTTGAGAGGAAAAAAAGAATATACCCATAGAATTTAAAAGGATTTGCTGCCATGTACCCAGATTTCTCTATGAAATTTCAATTTCATGCTAAGTCAAATTGAAATCAATGTAGAATTTACAATACTAGTAGGCTTCAGAATGGAAGATTGATCAGTAGAAATATTGGACTGAATAATAAATGTTAAAATCAACAAAAAAGACAACTGTATCACATACTGTTTGATTATGGATAATCTGATCATATTAAAAATAAATTAAAATATATGAACAAAAATCCAGGAAATCATGAGAATCAATTTACCTTCTATGAATAACAGAAGATATAGTCAAAGTTGAATATATACATCAAACACTTACAGACTGAAATTTGTATAAAACATGTTATTTGGTCCAAAATTATATTATCATATTAGTGGTGAAGAACTTACATCCTGCAAATAATAAAACAATATTTGAAGAATCACATATGATGTGAGAAGTAACTTACAGTCTTGAAAATATTGAGAAGTTAGTACATAAATAACAGAGTTCAATTAAAACAAAATATATACTACCTACCATCTATGAAGAATTCAAATTGTTTATCATGAGTATAATAACAATTGACTATTTTCCATGATATACCTTCTATAACCATTGGAACGTGAACAATTGAAATGAGATTATAACTTGTTTTCATAAAACATGACTCACATTCTGTCATAAATGAAAACAACACAATACATATTACATATAATATCTTTGTATTGCTCAAAGTAATAAAAGACTCACCAGCTAAGTAAATCATAATAAAAGTAAGTTAAAAAATGTGCATCAATGATAATGATGAATCAATGAGATATTAAACAACCAACTTTCTGTAAATTAGAAGAAAAGAGCAAAAAATGAATATAAAACATTTTGGATAAAAAATGACAAAAGATATATAACTCACTCTCTATGATTGAAAATAAAAGGCAAACATGTTATAAATTATAACTGTTGAAATAATTTCACAATGCATAACTCACAAACTGTCATTTGCAGAGCAGAATGGAGAATGAATGGACATGACATCATCACCATCATCACCACTCTCAGTCACATTCCACAATGCACAACTCACTTCCTGTCATTTGCAGAGCAGAATGGAGAATGAATGGACATGGCATCATCAGCATCACTACTCTCTGCCACATTCCACAATGCACAACTCACTGGCTGTCATTTGTAGAGCAGAATGGAGAATGAATGGATATGGCATCATCAGCATCACTACTCTCTGCCATATTTCACAATGCACAACTCACTTCCTGTCATTTGCAGAGCAGAATGGAGAATGAATGGACATGGCATCATCAGCATCACCACTCTCTGCCACATTTCACATTCCATAACTCACATCCTGTCATTTGCAGAGCAGAATGGAGAATGAATGGACATGGCATCATCAGCATCACCACTCTCTGCTACATTTCACAATGCACAACTCACATACTATCATTTGCAGAGCAGAATGGAGAATGAATGGACATGGCATCATCAGCATCACCACTCTCTGCCATATTCCACAATGCACAACTCACTGGCTGTCATTTGCAGAGCAGAATGGAGAATGAATGGACATGGCATCATCAGCATGACAGCATCACCACTCTCTGCCACATTCCACAATGCACAACTCACATTCTGTCATTTGCAAAGCAGAATGGAGAATGAATGGACATGGCATCATCAGCATCACCACTCTCTGCCATATTTCACAATGCACAACTCACATCCTGTCATTTGCAGAGCAGAATGGAGAATGAATGGACATGGCATCATCAGCATCACCACTCTCTGCCATATTTCACAATGCACAACTCACATACTGTCATTTGCAGAGCAGAATGGAGAATGAATGGACATGGCATCATCAGCATCACCACTCTCTGCCACATTCCATAATGCACAACTCACTGGCTGTCATTTGCAAAGCAGAATGGAGAATGAATGGACATGGCATCATCAGCATCACCACTCTCTGCTACATTTCACAATGCACAACTCACATACTGTCATTTGCAGAGCAGAATGGAGAATGAATGGACATGGCATCATCAGCATCACCACTCTCTGCCACATTCCACAATGCACAACTCACATACTGTCATTTGCAGAGCAGAATGGAGAATGAATGGACATGGCATCATCAGCATCACCACTCTCTGCCACATTCCACAATGCACAACTCACTTTCTGTCATTTGCAGAGCAGAATGGAGAATGAATGAACATGGCATCATCAGCATCACCACTCTTTGCTACATTCCACAATGCACAACTCACTTCCTGTCATTTGCAGAGCAGAATGGAGAATGAATGGACATGGCATCATCAGCATCACCACTCTCTGTCATATTCCACAATGCACAACTCACTTTCTGTCATTTGCAGAGCAGAATGGAGAATGAATGGACATGGCATCATCAGCATCACCACTCTCTGCCACATTCCACAATGCACAACTCACAGACTGTCATTTGCAGAGCAGAATAGAGAATGAATGGACATGGCATCATCAGCATCGCCATTCTCTGCCATATTCCACATTCCATAACTCACATACTGTCATTTTCAACACAAAAGAAAGTGATCTTGATCAGAAAATTTGACATATTTGCTGCACTGACAACTCACAATCTAAATTCCCTCAGTGACATGCCAATAATTAACATGTATTTAAATTTTATGTATGAAGCAATTCATATGAATGCCATCTCACCCAGAAGTGTGGAAACCATCTTGCTAGTTTTCCAGGCTTCAGATTGTCCATGCTATGTACAAGAAGTCCAGATTGATGGAACTTGTCTATGTTGGATATGACACTTTTTTACATCAGACTTTGAAGGATATTCAACTTTTAGTACTCACTCTTCAACTGCATATTTCATGCACAGTGCTATACTTGTTTCCTGGGCAGTGACAAATAGCATTTGCAAAGCTTTATCATTTAAAGCTCCTGCAGTATTCTCGAGTAGTATGTCACATCCCTCATTTCCCTTGTGCAATCCTGTATTCAAATTCTATGAGCTGAATCATTTGACAATAAAATAAATACCTTCAATCCGAACACTACATTTTGGTGCATGGCTCAATTGAGAGAGGCGACCCCACACATTAGCTTTGTCAAAAATTCCATCCACAAGTTCATGTGCCTTTGCCAACTTCTCCTCACGTGCCATCTTTCGACTATCATTGGATAGTTCACTCATGGCCACAGCCAATAATGCATCAAACTTTGTAAACAACACAATAACAGGCACTTGGACATTTTATGAGCATCAAAAAACCATTCTAGGAATGAATTCACCATTTTTTGTATCACACTCATTGAAAAACATTTCCTCGGAGTGTTGGATTGCTCGATCTAATTTATCCATTGGAATACAATACCTATACAGAATAACAACTTGTCAATGAGTACATTCCACACTTCAAACTCTTACCAGATGGCATGAATCCGTTTCTTGAGATATGTAGTGCTTGCACGATCAGCAATGAACTTCTTGAGTTGTTGGAATTCATGCGCAGAACCAGCTTCGAAGCCCCGCGAGTCGTGGAAAACAAATTTGTCGTTGCTCCGAAAAATTAATTCATTCTCGATCGCATGCTCTCCGCGCTAGCATGTATTTGTAAAGGCGTGCGTCGTGTCTGAGTCCAGTATGTAGTGATAC
>JBBPPG010000423.1:0-24715 GCA_038091855.1 Leccinellum luteum | reverse complement strand
TCATTTACATATGCCCATATATGCCCATCTATTGGCTTATAAGGCAGTTCCAATAAGTATCGGGCGGGCATAAATGACCATGTGAGTATCGGCCAACCGAACGTTTGGTGATGCTCTACCACGCACCACGCACGAGACGAGGATGTCGATGGAATAACTTTGGTATCGCGTGACCCCCGCCTTGACCTCCGAAGAAATACCCTTCCCCCCATTTCTAGTATCTCATGTGCTGTCTATCGCGGAGCAGCTGATGAACCATTCACAAGACCTTCGACTTGACTTTGTGTACCTCACTGCAGAATACAACTATCAGATCCTGTCCAAATTTCTTTGCCTTCCTTGCTTGCAACGTTTGGAAATATTAAACCTCTACTCATCTGAGGAATCCTTGTTTCCTTTCGTAGGAAACACACCAGTCCTCCACACGCTGGTCTTAGAAGATTGTTGCATGCCATGGAATTCACTCGAGCCAAGTGCCTTGACGACCCTCGATCTCAACTCTGTCGAACTCCCCTTTCCTGAAAACACCATGGCGGAATTCCTCGCCATGCTGCGTCGTATGCCACATCTCGTAAATTTATCTGTCCATAACTCCCTTTCTAGCGCCCATGATTTTTTGTCCAGCGAAGAATTCAATGCTGTCCCAACGATCAATCTTTCACGGCTCTCTAACTTGTCAATCATGGCCCCAGTCTCGACAATTAACGCATTACTGTCCTGTGTAGACGTCCCATTGACGACAAATGTTGAGCTGAGATGTCTGGGTGACACCCGTGATGATTTCACTCGACTGGCGTCTCTTCTCGCTCAGAGAATTAATCCGACTTACGATCCGACACCCGCTGTTCTGAAATTTCACTCGCTGACTGTAAACATTAAGGCGACGCTTGCCTTCAGCACCTCAGAAGATGGATGTTCTTCATCCCCAATGTTTTTCCACGGATCTCTCCATGTCTATTTTGGGACGAAGACGTATTTTCCGGACCCAGTACCACCTCAGGCTTAACCCACATACTATGTTGTTCCATCCCCTTCACAAGCATTTGGAGCGTTCATTTCGTTGGATGCATAGACCGTGTGTACTCTTGGAGGGACATGTTTGCATCGTTTCCAAATGCGCGGTACATCAAACTCAGTGGTAGCTATATGGTTATGCCCCAAATAGCTTCTATACTCTCTCTCTCCTCTCACAACTGTTCGGGAGACAAAGACGGCCCCGTTAATGGGGATCAAAACGAGATTTTTCTGCCGGCGTTGGAGGAACTGGAGTTGTACAAGGTCTTTTTTTTAGAGTCCCAGGGTTTGATTTGGATACTCTATGCGAGGCCATTTTAACCCGTAAGGAGAACCAATGTAGACTCGTTATCAAAGAATGTCGTTCGGTGGTTCGTGGAGGTTTTGAAGCTTTGGAGTTGGTTGGGTGGTGGGAGGATAATCAGTTCTGGTTCATCCACCTCTAACACAGTATCGGTCCGCGGGGTTTTTTTTTTCATGTAGAGTCAATTCTTCATTGGCAGCAGAGGTGCCACGCCCACGTCCGTTGCAATGTAGCTATTTGATAGTGACTCCATGATACTATACTGCATATATTTTTTGAAAGAGATAAATTTGTGCCATCTCGCCAATCATCGAGCATACTTATCGAGACTACCCGGAAGGAAGGTACAGTATTAGAGTGCTGTCGTCGACATCACTGGCACGAAAATCATCATAGTGTGAGCCATAGTATACGCACGACGCGCAGCCAGACTCGCGCGACGGTGGACACTCGCCCGAGAACATTCGCTGCAAACCTCCCTCCCGGCCCGGGTTTCGTAAGTACGTTATGGATAGTACAGCGGCAAGCGAGTCCATGTACATGGTAGCCCATCTGGTTATCCCGTCGCAGCCGTACTTCGCAAGGGGTGGTACAATTTTACTGTTGACCCCCACGCTTATGCAAGTAAATATAAACATCATCCTCAGTCAGCGGAAATCCTCCATTGCATTCTAAATCCAAATGAAACATACAATTACCCCAAAAAAACATATGTATGTACTAGTAAAAAGAAGAAAACCAGAAATAGGAATAAAATGACCCGTCTAGTCAGAGGTGAGGTCGATGACATCCTCGTCTCTACCCTTGTTGCTCCTAGAGCGTGCGACGAGCAGAGGCGCACAGCGTACGGCGCGGGATGCAGCGACAGTGTCTCCAGCATTCTTCCTACCCTCGGGATGAGATCTAGTTTTCTCAGATGCCAGAAACTCGACCGACGACGTTCGTACGTTCACTTTAGAGCCAGGGAGCACTGCAGGCTTGAATTTCGATGTCCGCGCAGGATGAGGATCGGCAAGCACGTCCATTGCGGGTGCAACGACGGGAACAAGGTCAGCCATACGAAGAGGAGAGGCAGTACGAGCAGGAGTGGGTGGCGCAGACAATATCATGCCCCTGTCTGCCCATCCGTCCACGTCCTCGTCCAGATTCTCCTCGTCCGTTTCTGCATCTCTGCCCCTTCGGTCCCCGTCGATAACGAGTTCCGTGTCGTCTCCATCCTCGGAATCACTCGAGATGTAGATTGCAGAAGCGTCGCCAGGTCGTGGTTTCCACCCTACATTGTGTGTAGATCCAGGAACGTCTGGCTGTGGCTGACCATCGTCTGACGCCCCACAACCTTCATCTGCATCAGCAGTCCACAAGGCGTGGTTTTCGAGAGAAGTAGAACGGGACGTCCTCATTGACGTTGGAGATGCTGCACGATCGCGCGGATGGGGTACACGCCGCGGCGACGAATGCACGGCCGATCTCCGCGGAGACTTGCACAGCTCATTCCCCTCGCTCTCAGTTGTGTGTGCATCCCAATCCACCGATACACGACGGCGTTGCTTCGTATTTTCATGCGCTTTCGCGTCAGCCAGAGAGTTGGACTGTGTGGGACTTGCAGGGAACATTGTTGATTTCACAAATGTGGCTGGTCCTGCAGAGGCGTGAACAAACGAGGGATTGATAGGAGAGGGGGTTAGCGTTGGGGATCGAGGTGGGGATGGTCCACGCGGCGTCGTGAACACATCCACGATTTCGACCACGTCGCCACCGTCATGTTCATCGTCGTGCCTGCTGCCGCGTCGCTCTCCGAGCCCCGAAGCGCGCGGAGATACGGGGGACTCATATGTAAGTTGCATTGGAAATGGTACAGGTCGTCCAATCATGGCTTTGGACTTCTTCGTTCTCGACTCGAGAGAACCACAGTGAAACGTCGGTAACTCGTCTCCTTCGCTCCCTTTCTCCTCTTCTTCGCTTTCTAAGCCAGAGGGGGGAAGTAAGATATGGGCCAGTTTCGATGATGATCGTGTAGGACATGTGCCGAGAGGAGCAGAATCAATGTGTTCATGAGGTAGTGAAACCTTAGGTATCGATGTTGAGGGAGAATTCTGTGTTCTTTTCTCGTTTTCTCTCGCTATCAAGTCGATTACACCTTCCACAACTCTTCGCGGGCCTTTCCGAGACTCGAAGGCGGACGAGACTTTACCAGTACCGACGCTCACGCTCTGCCCGTGGGTCATTAGTGTCTCAAGATGCCAAGAGTGGCATCACCTACCTCGTCGTGCGCAGTAACCGCTACGGTTGCGCCAGTTAACGACCCTCGAAAGTCGGTCACCACGATGTCTGAATCTGTGTCTGACAACTCGACATATGAAGGCTTCTTTGCTGGAGGCGCCGGTCGGGCCAGACGACGAGTTAAAGCCAGTGCAGTGGGTTTAGTCCCTGATGGACCAGGATGTGACGAAGATGATTCCTCTTCTTCGTATCTTGGAACAGACGACTTGGACTTGGAGGTAGCGTCAGTCGGGGCGTTGGATTTGGACTTGGTACGGAGAAGGTCAAGTGGGCGTGACGATTGTGGTAACAGTGATGGGAGGGCCTCTTCTTCCGCCGCATGCATGCGTTTTGAAGCGGGGGGGTCCAGTGCCGATTTCTTGGAGCGAGAAGTAGACGACTTCACCTTGGTCGGCCTCACAGTGGATGGTTTCGTCGAGTTGAAGAACTCGTTCATCGTACTTGTAGTTGTTGCCTTCGTAATCGTCGTCGCACTGGTTTTGGCACTCGCCTTTGTTTTCGGTTTCGTAGCGCCAGTTTTCCCCGTCTTTGTCCTTCCTTTACCCTTGAAATTTTCCTCGACACCCTCCTCGTCAGGCGAACATGGACTCTCGCCGCCACTCAAATCGATATACTCGTACGCCTCGTCTTGCGCTTCTGAAGCCTGCTTTGGCTTCCTCCTCCTTCCTCCTCCAACGGCTACGGCCTTGATCATTGTCTTCGTTCCTGCGATTTTCCCGGTGGTAGACAGCCTGGGAATAGACTCGTCATCGTTTTCCGCAACTTCCGCCCCCTTGGTCTTCATTTTCGTTTTCGTCGCCCTGACTCCCGTCGCTGCACGCACTCCCCGCACACCTCTTGTCCCACGCTTCGCCTTCTTCTCCTCATGCGCTTTCACCTTCTCTTCATACGCCTCCGTCAGCGCAGGCGCTGCGGCACGTATCATGCACGCAGGCAACCACAAACGAAGTGGCGTCATCGGGTCCTTCCGGCGCGACTTGCGTTTCTTCGTGCCCAACTTGGCCGCAGCGCAGGCGGCGGTCTCTAGGCGTTCTGTGCCGCTCTCGCCGTCATCGTCGCCGCCACTCTCGTCTACTTCTTGGTCTTCGTTTTCGTCTTCGGTGTCGATACCGAACAACCCTCCGACAAGGGGTGGACGGAGGCCCTTCACACCGCTTTCTGCGCGATCGACAAGTGGGGTAGGATTCATGAGCACGCGGTACTCGAGTGTAGAGTCCGTAGACACATGAGTTCGCTGTGAGAGGACTTCTAGAAGAAGCGGAGACCGGCCGGAAGCAGACGATGTTGATGAGGATGGGGACGCAGAGCGAGATGAACTGGGAGATGCGGGAGAGGTAAGTCGAATGAGTGAGGACAATGTGAATGATTCAGATGTTGATGGATCAGAAGCAGCTGTGCTCTGAGATTTCTTTGACGGAGACGAAAGTTGTAGGGTGGAAAGGGCGGAAGATATCTTCTTTGTGGGCGAAGAGAAACGGTGGTCTTTTTCTGGGGGGCGTTGGCGTACATCTCCATCTAAAATGACCCTCCGGATCGCTCTACAAACAATACCGGGCCAAAGTAGGGTTCTAAACCTATGTACGATGACATCTTTTACCCCCCACTCGAAATAGAGTTCGCAGAGAGAAGCGACTCTCATCGGATCTGGGTCATTTTTCCACACGCCAGGTGGAGTCTTATGATTACCCTTCTGAGGGGTATTTTCGGAAGTGAGAGGGTCTGCATAGGACATGAGGACGGGTAATGAGGGAAAGTCGTCTGGAAGTGAGGCGGCGAGGGAGGGTTTCTTGGAGGGCAAAAAACCACTCTTGTTCGTCTTGAGTTCGTTTCTGACGTCTTGTCTCCATTGGTCGAGGAACGAATCAAGCCGAGGACCTTTGAGTTCTTTCACGGCCTTCATGAGAGAATCGCCAAAACCGGCACGAGCGAGACCAGTGGCAAATTTCTGGCCACAGCCAGGCAAGCCAGCGGGGATGTAGTCACCACCCGAGAGCAGGCCGATCAAAATGGTGCCTGCACGGGAAAGGGCGACGGATGGATCCGAGAGGATTGCTTGCGATGTGAATGTGACCACATGGTTTCCATCGTCCTTGCCGTGCGCATTTTTGACGGGATGGGCGCGGTTACCGGAGAGTGTATTGCTGGGGCTGTGAGAAGATGAGACAATGTGGAAAAAGAAAATACAATGACTTGCTTGCGAATAACCATGGTAGCACCGAAGAGAAAGTTGTCAACGTCATCGCTGAGGACTGCGTCGATGATACCGATTCTGTTGAGATACGCGAGTTCGGCTTCAGCCTCCCCTGGCGCGATGCGCCATTCAAAACCAAAGGCTTCGATGATGTTTTTCATACCCTGTGTAAGCCAGTGTGCATTTCCGCCGACACGCTTTCCGCGTTTGACGGCCGGTCTGTGTGGGCCATCAAATACAAAGAGGGGTAGCAACGGCAATTGGAGCAGACGGCAGCAACGAAAGAAGAGCGTGCGAAGTTCTGGATTTTCCCCCTCCCTGCCATAGGCTGCGTGGAAGAACCAAATGGAAGCGTCGATGCCGATGCGGAATCCACGCTGGTGATTAGGATTGGCGTTGAAGCCGTCCTCGACAGCGAGCTCTGTAAGTGAGCGAACTTGTCCAGCTGGCCGTAAAACCTGCAGAAATAAACGTCGATCAGCGCCCATTTTCACAAAATTTCGAGTTACCTCCCAGAGACCAGCAACGCCCATCAGACTTGTCCTGAAACAACAACGGAGCACGTCGTACGAAATGATAGTAATCACGTGTTCACTCACGTGATTGCTCGATTTAGACGCCCGGCCAAATTAAAGTAGCCGAGGACCTTCAGTGATTGGATCAACTTTGTCACTCTGTGTTACAGTAACCTTCCGAGTTAGAAAGACGCTCATTAATTAATACCTGACGAAACGTTCCATATCAAGGCCCGGGGCCCAGGGCCAACTACCACATGGCCAGCACAACGGAGTAGCACTGTGCTCCATTCGTGATACACCGTAATGTGTCTCTTGGTCTTTAAACATCCCTTTAAAAAGTGGGACTTTGTTCAAAATCGTCTCTCCGCCCATCCCCTCAAGACCATGTCTTCTCCTCAGTCAACATTAGCTGCAGTTCAGGTGAAGGATTATGTGGCGCGTGAGTTAATCATCATTTCTTGCGAGAGATCAACATCACAGCGGACCTTGTACAGTTGTTATTTTCACTGCCGTCGGTTATGATTACGGTAAGTCACGACAACGCGAATTACCACTGGCAGTATTGATTCTATGTATTCAGCTCTTACATTCTCGAAAGAGGTATCCGAGTCATCCCTCATGCTTCGATGCATCGTAAATGATTCTTTACTTCCGTATAGATAGAATACATTTGGGTTGGTTAGACAACTGTTTGTTATGGTGACATGATCCTGATGAAATTACAGAATAAACCTTGGACCTGGGTGTCGACATTGTTCGTTCTCGTACGTGTCAAGCTTCAAGACGTCATTATGGCTTGCTATGGAATATTAACCATTGTCGCAGGTTCGTTATATCGGCATTTACACTCTAGTGTAAGTTTGGACTTTGTGGTCGTCGTACTGCGACGGGCTAAGTGGATCCCCCCATATTTTATCAGAGCCAATAACATCGGTATGTTCATTAGTATTCGAAACTCACATGGTTGGCCGAGCTCTAAGCCCAATCTAAGTGGGAACTAGCTTCTTTCCTGCTTCCACAAAGGTATCGTATTCGCTCGATTTCGATGACTAACATGAGTGCTGATGCCATGCACCCATAGACGTACGTGTTATTTTTGCGTCAGGGCTTGGAATCGTGAGCCACGACTGATATCAATTGAGCAGCTGTGCGTACACCCATCCTAGCACCTTTCTGTCCACACAAATCATGGACTTCTTCAAGGTCGGATGATCCTAGTTATATCTGGATGGACATTCATTCTTTTCGTTGGTTCAGCCGACTGTGAGTTGTTTGTTTTACCTGCTCTTGGAAGTGAAATAAAGATGGTGACTGTAGCCGTGATAATGCTTCGTATATGGGCAATGTATAATAGATCGAGGTTTATCTTTAGGCTTCTCCTTTCACTGCTGATTATTGCCATAATTCCTCCTGTTGCGATTCAAGTTGAAGCTAAAATGAAGGCTTCGCTTGGTATGCATCGTTGAATGGACGCATAAAGGTGCTCAGTACTGACCAGCTATTATTACCCCCGTTTGCTATCACTGCCAAACAGTGCAAACAGTCCAAGCCGTCCAAATACAAAACATTTTGATTTGCCAGTCGAGCGGTGATGAAATCTTGCCCGCTTTGATAGTATTATCCGCCATCTTTCAAATCACATATGGCGCCGTGATGTGCACCCTTGCAATCGTCCAATTCGCGGGGCACTTGCAGTCATTCGAGATGTCCTGCATGACGAAGCAGTGGCAATTCAATCGCTACATGAGCTTGCTTGTCAAGCAGGGCATACTCTACTTTTTTGCGTGCGTTCCTCTTTCCTCCCTTGGAAATCATGCCCTCAAAAAATGGTTGACCCTGACTCGCTAACGGCGACTTTTCGTCACAGTATCCTCGTGCTTAGCCTTATTACTCTGTTGGATGCGACGAAGAAGCGTTCACCGCACGGATGGCGAGGGGCGCTGGGGATCATTTTGCGATACGTGCCCGCATTCACTCTGATGCCTCGATTCGTCATGAGCATACGGCAGCTGCACGCGCGCGATGTCCGAGAAAGACATATGAGAGGGTTCGATTCGGGGTTCGGCTTGTCAATTTCTGGGCCCTGCTCAAGTCGGTCGGCGGCTAATGATGGGCAGAGCGACGGGATTGGAGAATTCGAAGGGATACCTATGGAAGTCATTGTAAATGGACATCGTCCATAACACGATGGACTTCGAGTCATAATCCAAAACAGCATATACACCGGCTCCGCATGACACTAGATCTGATCACCCAGTTTGATCGATAGCCTTCCCCCTACGCTTGTCCTCAATATAATCCAAGAATCACAGCCACGCTTGCGGCCGAACTCAACTACAGCTCGCGAGCGAAATGGATCACGCAAACGTCGTCTCTTTTTGAAAAGACATTCAGCATAATTATGTAGTCACCATCAAGTAACTACATTGCACAGACATGGACGTAGTACAATCATCTAATGGAAAGCCTCTTATGAATAGTCCCGGGTAACCTTGAACTGAGCACCCTCCCACCACCCAACCAGATTCAAAGCTTCCACACTATTAGTAGCCTCGCAACATTCTTTGATGGCGAGTTAACGCTGGGTCTCTATACGGGAGGAAATGGCCTTGCGGAGGGTGCCTAAATTAGACCTAAGTTCCCTTCCTGAGAAGATGATCGTGGACAGCTCCAGTTCTTCCAACACCGGCACCAAAATCTCGTTTTGATCTTCATCAACGCAGCCATCGTGGGAGAGGAGAGAGAGCATAGAAGCTATGTTGGACATATCGTTGCAGCTTCCAACGAGTTTGATGTGCCGTACATTTGGAAACGATGCCAACATGTCCCTCCAAAAATCCAGAGGGCCTGTGGACTCTCCAGTGAAATGAACGCTTCGAATGCTTGTGAAGGGGATGGAGCGACACATGTGGCTCAAGGTAGCACTGGGTCTGGCATATATGATGTCCTCCTCAAAACTGACCCGGAGGCGAGTATTCTCATCTAATAACGCTGAGAAAGGGGAAGGACATCCACGTTCTGAGGTGCTGAAGACAAGTACTGCCATGGGACCGATGTTGATAGTCAGCGAGCGAAATTTCGGAACAGCGAGTGTCGGATCATCAGTTGGGTTAATTCTCTGGGCCAGAAGAGACGCCAGTCGAGTGAAATCATCAATGGTGGGAAAGCCACCCGCGTATAGGTTGACTTTTGTCGTCAACGGGATGTCTACATAGGATAGCAATGCATTGATCGTTGAGATTGGGGCCCCAATTGACATGTTAGAAAGATTGATCATTGGAGCAGCATCAAATTCTCCACTGAGCAAAAAATCGTAGGCGATATGAAGGGAGCCGTGGATAGATAAATTTACGAGATGTGGCATACGACGCAGCATGGCAAGGAATTCTGCCATTGTGATGTTTTCAGGGAAGGGGAGTTCAACAGAGTTGAGATCGAGGGTAGTCAAGGCACTTGGTTCGAGTGAATTCCATGGCATGCAACAATCTTCTAAGACCAGCGTGTGGAGGACTGGTGCGTTTCTTACAAAAGGAAACAAGGATTCCTCAGATGAGTAGAGATTTGATATTTCCAAATGTTGCAAGCAAGGAAGGCAAAGAAATTTGGACAGGATCCGATGGCTGCATTCCTCAGAGACCTCCAAAAAGTCAAGGTGAAGCTTTTGTATGCGTTGTGAATGACGCTCCGCGATAGGAAGCACATGAGATACTAGTCTATCTGCATGGCCGTCCACAAAACCAAACTGTATGCAGATCTTCAATGGTGCATTCTGCGATCTAGCCAATAGTTCCTGAGTCCAGCGTTGCGATGTTGTGGGAATATAGGTCCAAAGGGTCTGACAATTGAGAGCTGTATCCCGCCAGCGGCGGCAAACGTATGAAACATTGACCCAACTAGGCCTGGCCGGTTTGGGGTGTGTATCTGTCTCGTAAACATAAGAGTTGCGAGCGTTGTGGATGAATATATTTGCCAGTATCTCGGCCGGAAGACGAGAAATGGGAGGAAAGGTATTTCTTCGGAGGTCAAGGCGGGGGTCACGCGTTATTCCATCGAAAACCATGGAGGTAGAGACAGTTATTCCCACACGACGAGGAGCATGGTGGATGAAATTGATAAACTCTGAAAATACTGATAACAGTTGTGCATTGTTCGTCGTGAACTACAAAGTGCTTATATTTCAACGATATCATATATAAGATGATACTACAGTCATGCAAAATGTATGCCTTCGTCGTGAAAAGCAGACAGCAATCTATAGCAGCTGGCACGTCAATGACGAAATCACCAGAACCCGTCAGCGAGCCACCTACTTTAACAGATCGTCCACCGTCATCTTGGCCGCCCTCTGGTCCGAATACCCCATCGAGTTCAACACCTCCTCCACTCTAGCCTTCATCCCCACGCCATCGTCTACCGTCTTGTTCTGCAGCGAACACCACGTCCGCCAGTTCTTCTCCAACATCTCCAACACCCCTTTCGCCATAAACGTCGCATGCACCGTCTTGTTCCGGCGCGAAAACACGATCCGCCCCAACCCGTCAAACTCTTCAAACTTGACCGGCGGAGGGGGGTCGAGCGGCGCCATACGGACGACGGACGACTCCACGAGCGGTGCGGGCCGAAAGTTGTTCTTCCCGACGTGCATGAGCAGGTCAACTTTGGCGTAGAGCTGCACGTTGGCAGAGAGGCGCGACCAGAGTTCCGTGCCAGGCTGGGCGACGAGCCGGAGCGCGAACTCACGCTGGAACATGAGGACAGCGACGCGGCAGAGCGGGCGGTGGGAGAGCAAGCGGAAGACGAGCGGAGAGGAGATTTGGTAGGGCGTGTTGGATATGCAGACGTCAAAGTAGGGAAGGTCGGCTTTAACGAAATCGCCGATGATGATGTCCAGCTTGCGTTGTTCCGGTCTGCGATGATGGGGGTGTTGGGCGGGTACTGGAGCGAAGGGGAAGGGGGGGGGGGAATACGTACTTTCCCTGGACGCGCTTGGTGACCTCTGCAGCCATTCGAGGGTCCATCTCTACAGCGGTAACATGCTTTGATTTTTCGAGGATGCGAACAGTCAGATTTCCAGTACCGGGACCGACCTCGAGAACTTTGTCCGTTGGGCGGAGATTAGCCTTGGAGAGATCAACTCAGAACGTGCTTCGACGATCACCAGTGACGCACCTTGTCTACGATCCTGATACAATAGAAATGAAAGGAAGTGATCAAGCTGCGGCCCGAACGTGAATCGATGCCTACGTTTGCGCGATCTGGGGATTCTTGAGAATATGTTGGCCGAATCGTTCGGTGTTGAAGATTGGGTTTCGAACACTCGACGAGCTGCCCTCGCCATTGTCTTTGTGGCTTTTAGAAGGTCCTGCTTTGGCTGATTTGATGGGGGATGGGTGAGTCCTCGAGAACCGTTCGGACGTTGCGCGAGGCATGATGAAAAAGCTGGCGATGTACAATACAAGGTTGCCTTTTTAGGTGGACCGATTCTTGCTGCCAACGATGTTCAAGAAACCGTTATCGAACACGAAAACCTCTGGTACGCCCTGGTTTCGTGCAAACTTGTAACAGAACGATCATATCTGGACTACCTACAGCACCCATTCGCAGCAGCGATCGACGAAAATTGAAGCAGCGCGTCATACAAGAATATGATATATCCCCTGAGCTGGGCGATCTGCTCGTACCGGATGGGCTCATGTCTCAAAAGTTCGCGAATTATTCCGGTGATCCTGGCGTGCGTATATATCTGTTCGATGGAATGCATCACGTCGAACACGTTCACCCTTCCACTCCTCTAGGTCGTTTACCTGTCCTCCGAGGGTGATCCGCTCTGGTTCACCATCGGCAAGGGTTCAGACTATCTCATTCCTACAGGTACGACCAGTTTCTAACACTACATACCCTCTGACGCGCTGTACAGTGTATACCCTATGGAAAAAGTACGACCTGCTCCCATGGCTCTCCACACCAGCTGCAGTCATACCCGTCCTCGTGGGTGGTGCTGACCTTATGATCCCTGGTGGTAAGTATGCCTTTTGTTTACTGAGACAACCCTCGCAATTTCGTATTCAGTCGTTCAGGTGTCCAGCCTAGTCGCGTCAGAGAAGCAGCTCGTCAGCATCGTACAACGTACAACATCCCCCTCGATCCGCGGGCCTCCACTTGCAGTCGGCAGACTGGCAGTGGACTTGGCCACATTGAAAGAAGAGGCCAAGGGCAAGGCCGTTCACGTCCTGCATACGTGGAAAGACTGCCTGTTCGATATGGGAACCAAGGCTGAACCTCCGGTCGAAATTGAGGTCATAGAAGATGAAGGACCAAGCGAGAACGCGTCCCCATCGGACCCGACAAGCGCTGACGAAAGGCCCGCATCCGATGACGATGTTATGCACAGCTATTCGAACGGGACGAACGTAGCTGCTTCCAGCGACTCGTTGCCCGCGGACGAATCGCTGGCGCCCGCTTCTACACCAAAGATCTCGACCTCCGCTCCAAATGAGCCGGCGTTTTCCAAGGAAGGTGAGATTAATAGTTCTCTGCGAAGGTATGTCGGAATTGAGATCACGGTAGAGGTATCGGACATCTTGCGCACCGCCGTACTCCAAGCTATCAAAACCACGATGAAATCCCTTACTTCCGCTTCTTTTCCCATACCGGCGAGCACGTTCTATTCGTCATACATTCTGCCTTCGCGGCCTGCATTCATTCCCAAGTCCTCTCCCGATGAACCGTCGTCTAGCGAAGCGCCGTCCTCGTACCCGCAGATCGATATCAAACATTCGAGTTACAAGTCTCTTGTCGCTTTTTTCAAGCTCCTGGATAAGCAGCGGATCCTGACACTCAAGGACATGAAACCGGAACCGCTAGTGATGAGTGTGTCGGCAACACAGCCTGATGTGGTTGCACATCGGCCGTATACATCACTTCGAGACGTACAGATAAAGGAGCAGAAGCGAGAGAAAGGGGAGGAAGAGAAAAGGTCCAGGGTACGAGAGATGGAGGTGAAGGAGTTGTGGAAGCCACATGCTGCCAGTGGGTCTGCAAGATTTTTCTCCGAGGGAGGATTCGAGTATGTGTTCTCCAGTCAATCCGAACGGCAGTCGTTGACATTGTCTTGGTGCGGTACAGCCCCTCGGGGTTGTACATTTACTCGAATTTGAAGTCGGCAGTGAACCAGTACGTGGCTGCGCGCCAACTGACGAACCCACGAGACCAGTCATATATCAACGTTGGGACAGACGAAGTGCTGCTCTCGACGGTGTGTGCAAAAGGCGAGACGCCCGAGAGCGTGGAGTTCTTGAAGCGTGAAGAGGTTGTGCGGAGACTTTCGGAAAAGATGCAGAACTGGTACGAGGTGCAAACAGAGGGGAAAGAACCGATTCTCAAGTAGGTCGTGTCCGCGGTTTCGGAGATGGGACTTAGGCTGATGTGATAAATGTGGATAGGAAGGGACAGCTGAGACCAATCTCTGTCGTGGTGAAGATTCGACAGGGAAGAAAG
Source organism: Leccinellum luteum (assembly GCA_038091855.1). Taxonomy (NCBI): domain Eukaryota; kingdom Fungi; phylum Basidiomycota; class Agaricomycetes; order Boletales; family Boletaceae; genus Leccinellum; species Leccinellum luteum. The sequence continues at coordinate 10,911 of JBBPPG010000423.1, read as the reverse complement.
GCGAGTACGCTGGTGACGGGGTTCGAACCGTTTCTCCTCGAAGGAGAGGATATGGCGGACGAACTTAGACGGTTGTGTGCCAGCGCGACATCAGGTGCAGTGTGCTCCACAACCTTTGCTTATTTTCATGCAAACGAGTTTGTAGTATCACCTATCCATGGGAAAGCGTCGGGATTGGAAGTGCTGGTACAGGGAAAGCAGATCAAGATTGTGACCGAATTTTTGTTATCTAGGGGTGTTCCGAAAAAGTGGATAGAGTCTGCTGACTTGACGGGAAAAAAGTGACCCCGTGACACTTTATAATAAGTAGTTATCTATTAGTTCGCTTCTTCGGTCCCTTCAGTCAGTGCGCATCGATGGCTGCTGCCCTCTTTACTGCTCCCTACGCCGATATCTCAGCACTCCCGCCGTGTCTCGAGAACAGCTTTTATGGCATCTTTGGCGAACAGGCGCTCTTCAAGCCCACTGAACCCGACTGTGTAAACCAACTTGTTGACAGTAATTTTGTGGTCGTGCCGTTGCCAGCGGGCGACGAGCAGCTCGTCTGGCTGCAGGAATCCGCCGTCGACACCAACCTCAGAACTGAAGAGGACGATTTCTTACGCCAAGCACTGACAAGTGAATACCAGACCGCCTTCTTCGGTTCCACCTTCTCTCTCCTCCATCACGATCCCACTATCGTCGCTGTTCCAGACGAGGCAGCTGCTCACGCTCTCTCGACGTTCCTCCCCCGCTACTGGAAGGCCTTCCCAATCCCACACACTCCCGTCACATTCCGCTCCGTCCCCAAGCATGCCGTAGACCACATTCGCGATCTCCTCGCCACCGTACACTTTGACCCCATCCTCGCCAGCATCGTCAACGGCGTCTCTGTCGACGTCATGCGCGAGCATATTCGCTACCTTACCAACGAGGATGGCACCTCTGGTATCAATTCTCGACACTCGTTTTCCAGTGGGTCGCGCGTCGCCGCGGCTTGGCTCAAGGAGCAGTTCGAGCTTACTGGCGCGACCTGCGAGCTCAAGCCATTCATCCAGGGCTTTGCGCCCAATATCATCTGGTATGGTGTTCTTCACCTATCTGAACCTGTATGAATGCTGATGCACTGTATGGACAGCAAATATGCCGGTACGGTAGACTCGCACTCGACCGTTTTGATATCGGGTCACTATGACTCCCGCGGGTCGTTTGGCTCATCGCGGGTGAGTGTATGCGTTGTCTGTATGTTGTGTGATTGCATGGTGACGTGCTCTTGTAGGCACCGGGTGGAAACGACGACGGTTCCGGAACTATCTCACTGCTCGCTATCGCTCACAGAATCAGGGAGCTCGCTCTCAGGTTCCGCACTAATGTCGAACTCGTCGCATTTGCTGGTGAAGAGCAAGGATTGCTCGGCTCCCAGGCATACGCTCGTGCGTCTGTGGTTTTTCTTTGGCTTGTATGTTACTTATTGATCCCACTGCGCATGATTACAGGGGAACTGCGTGAACGGGATGCGAACGTGACGCTGATGATACAGGCGGATATGCTTGCATACCATGCTCCGAATGAACCTCCCCAACTTGGTTTGCCCATCTCGTGCGTTATCTCTTATCTTCATCTTCGTACGGTGCGACTGATAGTCTAAAAATGCAACGCACAGCATTGGCACGCCCGAGGTCGCAGAACTGGTGACAAAGATAGCTGCGATATACAGTCCTGAGCTGACCGTCGGATACACGGCTGCTTGCTGCAGCGATCATCAGGTATGTCTTGTGTGTCCTCCTGGTCGAGTTCTGACTAAGTTTTCTTCAAGTCTTTCCACCAACAGGGGTATGCTGCGACGCAGGTATTCGAGCGTGCAGGACCGAGTAAGTCATCTAGTTGTCCCTGATAGAGATGTCAGTATGTTGACTTTGTCTAGTCGCCGATCCCATGTATCACAACAGCGGTGCGTACCTGTGTTGGCGGTCCGACGTATTCCTCTGATGTTGTGCTAGGTGACGTGAGCGACAGACCAGGATACGACTTCGAACAGATCCGGTATATCTCGAGAGTCCAGGTATGGCGTTGTATCGGAGGCAGTGTGACCGTCCTAATACATCTGTTATTTCCTAGTTCGCGACGCTGTTACATGCCGCGGGCTATGACCTCCCCGGGTGGACCGATTAGCTCGATATTGCACCTCGACCGGAACGGATGACAGATTCGATCGTCAGGGACTGGTGTTATCTTATGAGTAACCGTTATCTGTGTAATAAATGCTATGGGCAACGATGTTGACTTTTCCGAAACCAATCTGAGTTGGAAGGCTTGCCGCCCGCGATACGCTCGGTTCAGCGCAGCGCAAGAGCGAACTTGAACGAACGCTTGGTCAGCAAGGTACGCATACATTTGTGTTGCGTACCGTGAAACAGCATTGCTGATTCGTGACAACTGTATGCAGAGGCTCCAGCGGTTTTTTTGTCTAAATCAGAACCATTAGTCTCTGGTTGTCCTCCGAGACGCCGATGGTAGGCTCAATAATTAATCCTTCGCATATTTATTGCCACGATGCACCGCGGCAAGTGGCATTTAGCTTTCTCCGGATCCCTTGTGTAGGGCGGTACCATTCGGCACCCTCTAGACACCCACGTCGCCAACAGCGCATCAGGTAGAAGCGAGGAGTATCATAACATCATATTGATGCAACAAGCCGATTCTTCCAGATGTCTCCTTTGCTTCGTATCACAAAATACTAACCTAGATTGGAATAATTATAAGTACGGTGTGTTGCGTTCCATGATCCCAGATACAGTTCAGTACGCCTGACGGGGTCGACTTATCGAGGCATGTCGATAGGTGGGTCTGCAATGCTATTTCCCAGACCAGATAAGCAACATGCTTGTCAAAATACTACTTCTTCTGTTTCATTTACTTGCACGTGTGTTGTAAACGTTTTCAAGCAACATCGTTTGATTTGTCTATCCCGGCTTCTCAATCCACGTCCTGCATATCCAGCGGAAATGGTTTGGGGGTGGGTCATCATATGCATCATACTTCATCTCGAATGGAAGCAGCAATACAAATGTTTAATGTAAGAGGGGCTTATCGTGACTTATGAACTTCTTTCTAGAAAAACCAACTCGGGTCCGGTGCTAAGAGATGGAGATGAACCGAGATACCTCACGCACGACCACAAGGTGTGTTCTATGCATGAATTGTGATATCTTGTTTGCCGACTGATTCATGCCTTTCGACTCCACTTGCACCTATCGTCAGGAACGAGGCAGACATGAGGGTTTTCAGGTCCACTAGAAGCCGCAATCAGCCTCAGATTTATTTTCGTGTTCCATGTTGCCTTGGCTGACGCCGGGTTCCACACGCACAGTGGTTAGGGACAAATATCTGACCAGTCGTGGGACCCAGTTCACGGACTACAACCCTAGTTGGAGTCCTGCAGAGTCTCGAGGTTCTACCCCAATAGCACTGTCCATCGGTTACGCGACGAACTGATCACCATTCGAGCTGCGCAGATGTGCCATGATCTGGATCTCATCGGTTCCAATCGGGGTCCGTGTTTATATTTCATGTGTTTCCCTCTATACAAAATAACCTGCCATGCAGGGCACGACTTGCGCATGACGACGATGTTGTCAACCTCGAGGCCGACAAGCTATTGATATGGAATACTGGACAGCACCTACTTCGTGCCGTGTATGACGCTCGCTCGTTAGAAGCAGTTAAGTAGCCCGTTTGAGGGTAGCGAACGAGAGGAATCCTCGCTTTGCCATGATCCGTTTAGTGCTTGCCTTGCTCTATCTCGCCCGCGTCGTCCAGGGAACTGCTACTAATACGACGAGCCCTACCTGCCCGGAGGTGCCAGGAGGCTCGTATCGCAGCGTTTGGAGTATATTGGGGAGCTGTGCACTAACCTTGGTGATTTGCCTATGGCATACGGTCCATCCTGACGTATCAAAACCCGGAAAAGAGTCGACATGGCTAAAATCGCATGTCATGTTTGTCATCGGAAGCTTCCTCGCCCCGGAGGTGGTGATCTGGTTAGCGAGTCAACAATGGATTGAGGCTCGTCAAATGGTCCTACATTTTCGTGGTGCGATCTCTTGATTTGTTGATTTGTTGGATCTGACCATCTCAGCAATCTTCAGAGGAGGGGTATGAATGGTCCATGACACACAGCTATTTTGCAGAAAACGGTGGCTTTGTTTATTGTGATAAGGAAGGGAATGTGGAAGCGATCAAGGCCAAGAAATTTCTCGAGCTTTGCAAGGCAGGCAAAATCGTAAATCCGCTTATCACAGAGAACGAAATCAAGGACAGGAGTAAATCAGACGCTGTCTCAAAGGCGATTTTCACCATCCAATTGCTCTGGTTTGTGGTACAGGTCGTTGCCCGTCACTCCATCGGTCTTGAGGTCACACTGGTGGAACTTGACACTCTTTGCATGGCCGTACTCGCTGTGTTTCATCTCCTCATTTGGTGGAGCAAGCCTCTTGGTGTTAGATATCCTCATATTTTCTATGAGAGCTCAGAGGTAAAGGTATATTCTCGAGAGGAGTTGTAAGTCGTAAAATAATGGAGTAGAAGTCTCGCTGACATGGGATACAGATCGGAAGCATGGAAGCCGCAACCTAGCTTTCATAAATTATGGCATGCATCGCAAGCGCGATCAATCAATAACGACATTGATGAGGAACTTGAAGGATCATTTCCAGACGCCACAAAGGTTCGCACACTCATTGGCTTCTACCAATATTTCAGGTTTTATTATCTAATGCGCGAACTGAAGGCTGCGCTGAACAAAGCAATTGGCCACACAACTAACAAGGATGTACATACTGTACTTTTTGTTGCATGGGGTGTTCTAGGTGGGCTACACCTGACCTCATGGAACTACGAATTTCCGACGGAAAAGGAGAAGTTGTTATGGCGTAGTGCAACTCTCGGGTTGACAGGGGGTGCACCCATGTGGGTCATTGTGCACTTGATCGAAAAAAAAAATCGTTACTGGGTGCCATTCCTGGTGACCAGATTCACAGATGATTCACCTAAATTCCTGACCCCGATCGTGATGTGTTCCGCTCTCGTATGTCGGGTGATGCTCGCGGTATTGATGTTTTTCAGCCTTCGTACGCTTCCTTGCTCTGCTCACCATATTATCTCCTGGGTTCAGTATATCCCTCATCTCTAGGTTATCTTCCTCGCCGATATCCATCCTAATATACCATTCTGCTATCGTGTTTTGTTTTTCCCACTTTTGCGAGTGCTGTGCATCCAAGATTAATGTTTTACTATAACTTAGTATTCGATACGCATGCCATGTCCTGCGCGATCTCGAGTGATGGGAACGAAATCCTTGATCGGCGCATAGTTGTTATACTAGGTGATGTGAGCGACAGACCAGGATACGACTTGGAACAGGTTCCAACATATCTCGAGAGTTCAGGTATCATGGTGTTATGGTGTTATATCGGAGGAAATATGATGCCTGAACCTGAACCTCCAGCCCGTTGACATCCGAGACGCTGCCGCGATGCACCGTGGCAAACGTCACTTAGGTATGTAGGGGGTGCATCTAATGAAGTTCATATGCGGCATTCGGCTCCCTCTAACTGCAGTACTGACGCCCATATCATAGTATCACCAACAGCGCTTCAGAAACGAGGTAGAGGCGAGTGGTCTCAGTTTGATGCATTACATCATGATGCGACACGGCAACTGGATGTCCTTGCCTCGCATCGCAAAATTCGAAATTGTGATTCAGCCTAGATTGGAAGAATTGGAATTATGATATATTGCGTACGAATTCGACTTACCGAGGCGCGTCGATAGGTGAAGCAGTGTCCATCTGGGACACTGCTTCTTGTCAACTTTCCTTACACACAATTTCGTTTGCTTCCACTGTTGCAGGTGTTTACAGGCAACTTCGTTTGGTTTGACTATGTTTCTTCCCACCCAGCTTCTCAATCCACGTCCTCCCCACGCAGCGGGGAAGATTCAGGACGGGGTTCTCGAGCCAAAGGTGCGTTTTGTGCATGGACCACGAGATCTTACCTGCAGGCACATTCATGCCACTTGTTCCACTACCGCCTATCATTAGGAACGAGGCAAACATCAGGAAATTTGAAGTCCGCTAGATGTTGCAATGAGCGTCGGCTTATTTCCGTATTCTATATTACCTTGGCTGACGCCCGACTGGTAAGTGGTCGTATATGCCAGTCCACAGACTGCAATCCTAATCGAGAGTCCATATCACGGAGAAAGCGCGACAGTCCTGATCAAAATGTTGCTTCCTAGTTCACGACACTGTCGCATGCCGCGGGCTTTGACCTCCTGAGTGGACCGAATAGCTTGACGTTGCGTCTCAATACGCTTGATCCAGCACAATCGCGAGAGCGAGCTTGAACGAACATTTGGTCAGCAAGGTACGCACGCGTTTGTGTCGCATGCCGTGAAACGACTCACCGCGTAATTCATGACCGTGACAATGAAATGCATAGGCTGCCGAGAGGGTCGACCATGGTAGGTCGAATGATCATTGTTATTGCCAGTGATTTGTACGGTTGATGTATGATCCCAGATATTATTCAGTACGCCTGATGGGGTGGACTTACTGAGGCCCATCGATAGGTAAAGTAGTCAGTGAGTCCTCTGTATTATTAGAAATTACAGTTGACTTCAAAGTGCCTGTGGCAGGCACTGATAGCCCCTATTTCAACTATGTGGTGGGCCTGGAAGTACCTGAACGATCATTGGATCCTGTGAATCCAGCCACAGGGGGAAATTTCAAACCTGGTTCGAGTCTGCTTGATAAAGTGTAACCCATTCGGAGGTCGGCTATATCTCACCTGCGTCCTCCAAGGAACTGATACTAATACGACCAGCTCCGAGTCTACCTGCTCGGAGCTACTAGAAGGGTCGTATCGCAGCGTCTGGAGTATATTAGGGAACTGTGCAACGACCTTGGTAGTTTTCCTATGGCATGCACTCCATCCTGATGTGCCAGAACCCGGAAGAAAGTGGGTATCGCTCTCAACACGGGAAGGGCTGTGAATCATCTGGATCACCCCGGAGTTTGTCACTCAGATAGCGACCGAACAGTGGATCGAGGCTCGTAAAATGGTCATACATTTTCGTAGTACTATCTTTTGATTTGTTCATTGGTCGAGTCTGACGATCTCATCGAATAGCAAAACTGATACTGAATCAAAGGCAGTTTTCATCATCCAATTGCTCTGGTTTGCACTGCAGGCTGCTGTCCGTCGCTCCAATGGTCTTGTGGTCACATTGCTGGAACTTGAGACTGCTTCCATGGGCATGCTTGCTGTGTTTTACCTCTTCTTATGGTGGAGCAAGCAGCTTGGTGTTAGACGTCCTCAAGACGAACAGCATCGCGCGTTTATGCTTGATCAGTCCCTTTTCCGTCAGCCCTCGCGCGCGCGCACCGTCGACGGTCGACCTCGGTGGCGATGTACGCCTCCCTAACAACCTCCACGTACGCCTCCTTCCACTCCGGGAATCACGTCGTCACGTACACCCGCACGCTCTTGGGCGACTTGGGGTCAAACGAATGGCCGTCCGGCTTTCCTTTTTTTTTTTTCCCTTCTGGAGCTTCTTCAACAGGGTCGTCTCAGCGTCCCGGATCGTTTTGGGGGTGCTGCGTATGTACGTGCCGGCTTCGATGAATATGCGGTCGGTGTTACGGCCGGGGTCGGACCAAAATGTGGATAGGAAGGGACGGTTGAGACTCTGTCATGGTGAAGGTTCTACAGCGCAGAAAGCGAATAGGTGACGAGGTTCAAACCCTTTTTCCTCCAAGGAGAGGAGATGGCGGACGAACTCAGACGGTTGCTTCCAAGGAAGTCGTTTCCCTGCCTGAATACAAATGAGCGTCTTGAACGAAACAAGGCCCAGTACCTGGGCGAGCTCCAAGGTATTAGCCATGCTGTAATATTTGACGGGATTTTACAGATATTTTACAACGCCAGAGAGCGGAACGTCGCGGCAGTGGAGCACACTCACCCTCGCGTAGGGTTTAGTCTATGGGCATGAGTCACGGGAGTGGCGCGCCGACCCTCTTGGTCTTCCTTAGCCCGACTTGCTGCTTCGCAGTTCTGTTCGTTCGTTTAGCCGTTCTTTCCTTCCAAATCTCTCGTCGAAGACTTGTCCGAGCCTGAGACTGTTTCGCTGGACTCACAGCCTGCAATCCTAATCGAGAGTCCATATCACGGAGAGAGTGCGACGGTCCTGATCAATATGTTGCTTCCTAGTTCGCGACACTGTTACATGCCGCGAGCTTTGACCTCCCCGAGTGGACCGGTTAGCTCGACGAACCGGAACCGATGACATCGTGACATCGTCAGGGGCCGGTATTATCTGATGAGTTACCATCATACTTACATATCAGTGTAATATATCCTGATTCCTGCGGGCAACAAGTTTGAAGGCTTGTCGCTCGCAATGCCCTTGGTCCAGCACGTCGCGAGAGCGAGCTTGAACGAACATTTGGTCAGCAAGGTACGCACGCATTTGTGTCGCATGCTGTGAAACGACTCACCGCTAATTCATGATCGTGACAATGATATGCATAGGCTGCCGAGAGCGTCGACCATGGTAAGTTGAATGATCGTTGTTATTGCCAGTGATGTGTACGGTTGATGCATGGTCCCAGATATTATTCAGTACGCCTGATGGGGTGGACTTACTGAGGCCCATCGATAGGTAAAGTAGTCAGTGAGCCCTCTGTATTATTAGCAACTACAGTTGACTTCAAAGTGCCTGTGGCAGGCACTGATGGCCCCTATTGCAACTGTATGGTGGGCCTGGAAGTACCTGTGTCAGACTGGACGATCAGTGGATCCTGTGAATCCAGCCACAGGGGGAAATTTAATCAAACCTGGTTCGAGTCTGCCTGATGAAAGTGTAGCCCATTCGGAGGTCGAGAACGAGAGGAATCCTCGCTTTGCCATGATCCGCCTACTGTTTGCCTTGCTCTATCTCACCTGCGTCGTCCAAGGAGCTGACACTAATATGACCAGCTCCGAGTCTACCTGCTCGGAGCTACTAGAAGGGTCGTATCGCAGCGTCTGGAGTATATTAGGGAGCTGTGCACTGACCTTGGTCATTTGCCTATGGCGTACACTCCATCTTAATGTACCAGAACCTGGAGACTCGGAAGACCAAGTATCGATGTCAACATGGCACGTACTGAGTGTCATCGGGGGCTTCTTCGCCCCGGAGTATATGGTCGGGCTAGCGACTGAACAATGGATCGAGGCTCGCCAAATAGTCGCACATTTTCGTGGTGCGACCTCTTAATTTGTTCATTGGTTGGGTCTGATCATCTCACCGTCCGATCTTCAGAGAAGGGCTATGAATGGTCCATGACACACAGCCATTTTTCAGAGAGTGGTGGCTTTGTTCATTGTGATAGGGAAGGAAAAGTGAGAGTGATCAAGGCCTTTGAATTTCTCGAGCTCTGCGAGGCAGGCAAAATCGTGAATCCGCTTCTCACAGAGGACGAAATCAGGGACAGGAGCAAATCTGATGCTGTGTCAAAGGCTATTTTCACCATCCAATTGCTCTGGTTTCTACTACAGGTTGTTGTCCGTCACTCCATCGGTCTTGTGGTCACACTGGTGGAGCTTGACACTGGTTGCATGGCCTTACTCGCTGTGTTTTATCTCTTCTTCTGGTGGAGCAAGCCACTAAGTGTTGGATGTCCTCATATTTTCTATGAGAACCCAGAGGTAAAGGTGTATTCTCGAGAGAAGCTGTAGGTCATAGAACAATAAAGTGGAAGCCTCGCTGACTTGGGATACAGATCGGAAGATGGAGGCCACACCGTAAGTCATGGTGGTACACCGCAAGGAAAGCACAGTCAACCAATGATTCAGACGAGGAAAACAGAAAGGAGGCTACAGAAGTTGGTACCTGGTACCCTCATCAGCTGTTTTTCTTCTGTTAACTAAACGATATTCTAGGTTATTGGTACGATGAGCAAACCCAAGTCTGCGTTGAACAAAGCGATTCAAACCGCAGATGACAACAATATGGTATTTGGTGGTGCACTGCTTCTCGCATGGTGTATTCTGGGTGGGCTACACCTGACGGCATGGAACTACGAATTTCCGACGGAAAAGGAGAAGATAATATGGCGTGCTGCAGCTCTCGGCTTGACAGTGGGTCCAGTTGTCGGAGTCGTCGGTACTATATGGGACCCCATAATGTATTTTGGATTTGCTTCCGCTCTCGTATGTCGGGTGATGCTTGTGGTATTGATGTTTCTCAGCCTTCGCGCGCTGCCTTGCTCTGCTCACCAGATTGTCTCCTGGGTTCAGTATATCCCTCATCTATAGGTTATCTTCCTCGCCGATATCCATCCTAATGTACCATTCCGCTATCATGTTTTGTCTTCCTTTTACGAGTGCTGTGCGCCCAACGTTGATGTTTCACTTACACACATGCCATGTCCTATTATATAACAGGTTCTGTGATGAGAATGAAATTCTTGATGCGCCTGCTCGTACCAGTACGGACCGGTAGAACAGCTATGAAACCTGCATTGTACTCCACGATGGGATGATGGGATGCAGTATTATTGTGAACTGTAGTAGGCTCGGCGTGTCTCTCTGTACGTTGCGATACTCGAATGCCGGGCTGCCAGGTTCCGATGTCTCCATGATCGACCGCGTGAAATCCGGCCGGTCCCTTTGCAGTGCATCGTCGACCAGGTTCAGTGATCGTTTCAAGTACGGCAAGAACTCGGTCAAGACTTGCGATTCTGAGAACGACAAGCTCCGGTCGAACGCGACCTTGGCCCCAAAGTCCTGCATGCGTTTCTGGTGCTCGAGGTCAGCCCACACCAAAACGACGAGAGAGGAAGGGCGCAGTTCACCTTGAATGCTTACACGAGCAGCATGGCATTTATGC
>JBBPPG010000422.1:0-24736 GCA_038091855.1 Leccinellum luteum | reverse complement strand
ATGGAGGGCCAGTCTGCACTGGTGTCTTAGGCGGCACGCTCGGTGGACGACTAGCTACCTTCGACGTCCCACCCGGGCTTGACGATCGTGACGCGCTCATACCACGTGCAAGCGGGTGCCGTCCCCGGGCATTGGGAAAAGTTAGGTCGTCGTTCTCGCCTTCGTCACTGGCTTCCTGTGGTGAGTCATCGGGGCTGTCTGCAGCACTGTGCCTTGGCAACGGGGGCTGTTCCGACGATTGGCTCTTGCCCGGCGATTCACGAGGGCTGTTCTTGGTACGTTCAGCGATGAACTGGAGGAGTACTTGAGGTGTGACTTCGATGCCCGGGTTGCTAGCAAGCAATGCCCGGAGCATCTCCATCTCCGAATCGGTGAGGAGGTCGACGTCGTTGTATAGGTCTGAGAATTCGCGAATAACATCTGGGAGTGCATCTGCTGGTATTGTGGGTTCTTGGGCTTGGTTGAGACGCGACAACGGGTGGGTAGAAAATATTTGGAAGAGGTCTTGTTCGATGCTGTAGATCGAATCTCGGTTCCGACCGTGTATTGACTATGGAACACATCATCATCATCATGTACGGCGCGACTGAGACGCGTTAAACAGGACGTACCATAATTCTGAGATGAAGAAGAAGTGTGGAAGGGGGAATAAGGAGTTGAACCACCACCAACCAACAAAACTTTACAACGTCGTTCAAAACAGTCCAAAACAAGTTCGTATTCGTTCCATCACGTGTGACACGCGAAGATCGAAGACGCTGTGTCGTTGTCGATCGAGGACGCTTTAGCTTACAACTTCCATGGCCACGTTCTTCACAGGACATCGCCTAGACAGTGATCATTCCAGCATCTCGCTGTCATCGTTTCCCGTTTGTAATTGCCCTTTCCCTCTCAGCCTTCACCGTCGCCGTCGCTCTCGCTCGCCCCCTCGCCCTCACACTGTCCACCTTGCCCCTCCTGGGTATCCACATGGTGTGCACGCATACCCACTTCAAACTCCGCGGTACACGTTCCCGCCTCGTTGTCGATCCCTCGATGTTATGATAATAAACAATGTTGTTCCGCCATGAATGTTTCCGCAACACCCACATGTCTAAGATATTACGAAAGTTACAAAGCATTGTACCCCAAAGTTCGCAGCGATCGCCGGATAACTCCAGCATTCTGGTAGCAGCGCAGCTTGCGCAGGAACCATTCTTTCCAACGCCTCAACCGTCGACTGCCATTTTGACCATTGTTCGTCGTACCAACGGTGCCATTCAGACGTATGGACCTCTCGTCCAAGCAACTACAAGCATGGTCCCTGGCGTTGGTAGTATCATTAGTGGTGCGATCAAATGCATCCTAGATATCTTACAACTCATAGATGTGATTCCACCTCGTTTCTAAGCATGACCCGCTGACGCTAACCCTCTGCTACGACCAGAGACGGTCCCAGAACAACAGTGACCTAAACATGCTCGAGATGCGATTGTGCTCACTCCAACGGGGCATAGACAATGTGCATGGTGCTTCGACCTCCGATGACGCTGCATTGTGGGAGTTATGCAGGTACATATATACCTCCGAGTCGGATACTAATACAAACGGTTGATCCTGCAGGGCGCTCGGGGGGGCAAAGCTCCAACTGGAAAAAATGCGAAATGGGGACCGTGGATCAACCTCTCTCGCGCAGGACATTGCTAAATGGATTACTACCCTAAATCATATTCTCTCCCATTATATGGTGACGTTAAAATTATCATGTGGATTTTTTTTTTGACTCGTTCCTCTTTGTTGTTCAGGTGTTATCCCACATGAAACTTCAGAGCGACGTTTCCGAGATCAGAGCGTGCGTGTCTGAGATGCATTACATGATGAAGAGCGTCTTGGGGACGGCAAGTGTGAGTCAGCCTCTCAGTGCCACTTCCGAGCCCCAGCTGGTGCGTGTGCTTCCCTCCTTGTTGTGTGTGTTATCCCACACGAAACATCAGAGCAACGTGGCTGAGATCGAAGAGAGCGTATCTGAGATGCATGTCATGGATGAGAGCGTCTTGGGGACGGCTTTCAGCACCGCTTCTGAGCCCCAGCTGGTGCGTGTGCTTTCCTCCTTGGTGTTTACTTGTTATCCCACGCAAAAATTCAGAGTGACGTGTCCGAGATCGAAGCGAGCGTGTCCGAGATGCATGTGTTGGAGAAGACCGTCGTGGAGACGGCAAGCGCGAGTCAGCATTTCAACGCCGCTTCCGAGCCCCAGCTGGTGCGTGTACTTTCCTCCTTGGTGTTTATGTCTTATCCCAGATGAAACTTCAGAGTGACGTGTCCGAGATCGAAGTGAGCGTGTCTGAGATCTATGTCACGGAGAAGAGCGTCTTGGAGACGGCAAGCGCGAAGCCTTTCACCGCCGCTTCAGAGCCCCAGCTGGTGCGCGTGCTTTCCTCCTTGGTGTTTATGTGTTATCCCACATGAAACCTCAGAGCGATGTGTCCGAGATCAAAGCGAGCGTGTCCGAGATGCATGGCATGATGAAGAACGTCTTGGGGACGGCAAGCGCGAAGCCTTTCACCGCCACTTCAAAGCCCTTGTCTGTGCGTGTGCTTTCCTCCTTATTGTTTGTGTGTTATCCCACATGAAACCTCAGAGCGATGTGTCCGAGATCAAAGCGAGCGTGTCCAAGATGCGTGGTATGATGAAGAGTGTCAAGTTGGGGACGGCAAGCGCGAAGCCTCTCAGCGCACCCTCCGAGCCCTGGCTGGTGCGTGTGCTTTCCTCCTTGTTGTCTATGTGTTATCTCACATGAAACGTCAGAGCGACGTATCCGAGATCAAAGTGAGCGTGTCCGAGATGCATGACCTGGGACCTCGAACTGACCTTTTTGATGTCCGACAACACCTTACAGTATTGCGGGACTTGGTGTAGTGTAGAGGACCGTGGGGAGTGCAACGTTCTTAATGTAGGGATTAATTCAGTGCGCAACTCGGCGTAGCAATTGTGGGGATTGGTGGCGTTAAGTTGATGCTCCGAGTCAAGATCACAACAATTACTTACAGATATGATCTCTTCCGTACTTCCTTACGCTGGCAGGTGACAACGCAATCGATCTTTTCAGAGCAAGAGATGGTACTGGATGATCCGAATCAGTAAATTCAAGTTAGTGCCCTTCACATTCTTTCAATTCACACGCTTTTTGGTGCTTCTCGGAAACGCGCCCAGTGGAAAGCACGAAAATCAGATCTCTTTGCTTTTCGTCATTCTTTTGCATGCTTTTTAGCTCAAATTTGATTAAAAGCAGCTGGTAAGCTAGCAAAAAACACTTCTAGTCGAATCCATACATACAGCATTTGCTCACTGACACCGCATCTTTGGCCATTAAGTGGCAAAAGGGGCTATCCCTTTTGCTCACAACTGAGAGTTATTTCTAAGGACTACGAGACATGCGGTGCGTACTTACCCTTTCTGCTTGAACATCACACTGGGTCGGACAATTACGCCATACATATAACTCATCATCATAGGCTGGATCAAGTACGCTGGTACAGCTGGGTTGCACATGGTTGCCCATCTTTTTTCGCGTGTATACTCACACCTCATAGATTCAGATACATACATAACTCCTGGGCAGGGGTGGAGGTGCGCACAAAGGAGGAACAGTGGCGTTCGTGCTGATGGGACCTTAGGGTCATTGCAAGGACCTGCCGTGGCATGCAGGGCTATTCACTTAGTCCTCAGAAGGACTGCGGAACAAATTTTGTCCAACAATGCAGTGGGTACGTATATGAACAATGCAGCCCCACCATCACGGTGAACGTCTCTACAAGACCTCTAACCATCCCAGTGCGCACATTTCGGTGTCATTTCTAACTAAAATGTCCAAGATACTACGGAAGTTTCGAAGGACTATACCCCAAAGTTCGCAACGATCGCCGGATGACTCCGGAATTCTGGTAGTAGCGCACCAGCCATTCTCTCCAACGCCTCAACAGTTAACGTCGACCGTTTCTCGTCGTACCCACGGTGCCATTCAGACATATGGACATCTCGTCCAAGGAACTACGAGCATGATCCCCGGCGTTGGTAATATCGTCAGCGGTGCGATCAAATGCATCCCAGATATCTTACAACTCATAGATGTGATTCCACCTCGTTCCCAAGCATGACCCGCTGACGCTAACCCTCTGCTACGACCAGAGACGGTCCCAGAACAAAAGTGACCTGAACATGCTCGAGATGCGATTGTGCTCACTCCAACGGGGCATAGACAATGTGCATGGTGCTTCGACCTCCGATGACGCTGCGTTGTGGGAGTTATGCAGGTGCGTATATACCTCTAAGTCACTCGTAGGATTTGTGGACACCAATGCAAACGGTTGATCCTGCAGGGCGCTCGAGGGGGCAAAGCTCCAACTGGAAGCGATGCGAAATGGGGACCGCGGATCAACCTCTCTCGCGTAAGACATTGCTAAATGGATTACTACCCTGAATCATATTCTCTCCCATCATGTGGTGACGTCAAAATTATCATATGGATGTACTTTTTGACTCGTTCCTCCTTGTTGTTTAGGTGTTATCCCAACTTCAGAGGGATGTTTCCGAGATCAAAGAGAGCGTGTCTGAGATGCATTACATGATGAGGAGTGTCTTGGGGACGGCGAGCGTGAAGCACGTATGTATTGGCATTTGTTTAGAGCGGGCGCTGGTCGGTGCATGCACATTTCCTGAAATCTGATGTGGCAATTTCAGCAGCGTTTCGGCGCCGTTTCCGAGCCCCAGAAAGTGTGTGTGCTCCCCTCTTTGTTGTTTATGTGTTATCCCACATGAAACTTTAGAGCGACGTGTCCGATCAAAGAGATCGTGTCCAAAATATATTACACGATGACGAGCCTTTTGAAAACAGCGAGCGCGAGACAGGTATCGACATCCGTTTAGAGCAGCTGCGATGCTGGCTGGTGCATGCATGCACATTTCCTTCTGATATGACGATTTCAGCAGCCTTCCAGCGCCGCTTGCGAGCCCCTGCCGGTGCGTGTTATTTCCGATCCAGCTGTTTCGAAGGGCTGAATTTCTGTAATATCTTACATCATCCATTAGATTGTGCGTATGCTTGCCTTCCAGCCGTTTGCGAGTAGCTGTCATTTTTTTTTTCAGCTCCGGGCTGTGCGTGTGCATGCCTATCTAACTGTTCCCCAGGAGCTGATTCTCGCTGCGCTATTTTCGACCCTCACCTCCAGAATGTGCGTGTGCTTGCCTATCTACCGTCTCAAAGGGCTGACCAATGCGTACCATGTTCAACCCCCACCTACCATAGGTGTGTGTTCGCTTGTCCATTTATTTTCGTATAGCTAACCCCCTGTACATTTTCGACTTACCTCTCCAGAATGTGTGTGCTTGCCTATCCAGCCGTTTTCAAACAGCTGACCTCTCTGTCCTGTCCTGTTTCCAACCTCCAGCGAGTGCGTGATCTTCCCTATCAAGTCGTTTTCAAGGAGCTGGCCCTCTCTATACCGTTGGTAACCTCCGTCTCCAGCGAGTGTGCGTGCCTGCCCGTCCAGGTGTTTTGAAGTAGCTAACACACTGTTTTCTATTCTTTATCTCCACTTCTAGCAGGTGCGTGCCATGCTCGCTTATCCGACTGTTTTCATATAGCTGACCTTCTGTGTACCATCATCGACCTCCCCCTCTAGAACGCGAGTATGGTCGCCAATCAACCATTACGAAAGGCTCGAAAGGCTGGTACCGTTTCCAACCCCCAGCCCCACCAGGTGTGTGTGCTAGCCTATCCAGCCTTTTTCTGATAGTTGACCCCTCTCTGTACTTTTTTTCTGTACCATTTCCAAATCCCACATCCAGCAGGGGCGTATGCTCGCCTATTCACCTATTTCCGTATAGCTGACCCTCTGTGTGCTGTTCCGACCCCCCCCCCTCCTCCATAATGTCTGGATGATACATTATCCAGCGGTTCAAAGGGTTGACCTTCCCTGTACTATTTTCCATCCCTACCTCCAGGATGTATGTGTGTTCGCTTGCCCAGCTGTTTTCGAAAGACTCACTCACTGTACCGTTGTTGACCTCTGTTTCCAGGATGTGGTGCGTGCCTCCGCATGGTTGACCTTCTGTTATTTTTGATCTCCACCTCTAGGATGTCCGTTTGCTTGCCTACTCAGTTACTTTTGAAAGGCTAACACTCTGTTTGGTTTTCGGCCATCATCTCTAGGGCGTGCGTGCCCTTCCCTCTCTAGCTTTTTTGAACAGCTGATTCTCTATGTGCTGTTTCCGACCCTTCCAGAAAGTTCGCATACTTCCTTACCCAGTTTTTTAAGGGCTGACCCTCCCTCAACCGTTTTCATCTCCTCCAGAATGTCTGTATGGTCCCCTATTCAGCGTTTTGGAGGACTGACCCTCTCTGTACTGTTTTCCATCCCACCTCTAGGATGTGCGTTTGCTCGCCTGTCCGGGTGCTTTTGAATGGCTAACTGTCAGTTGTTTTCGCCGAAAGTCTCCACCTCCAGCATGTGCGTTTGCTTGCCTGTTCAGTTTTTTTGTGGAGGGATAACATTCGTCCGTTTTCGGCTGCCGCCTCCAGGGCGTACGTGCATTTGTCTATCCGGCTATTTTCAAATAGCTGACGCCCTCCAGAATATTTGTATGGATCCTTGTCCAGAATTTTTACAGGACTCCGGGTGCCATTTTCAAACTCTGCCTCCACTGGGTGCGTGTAGGTTTGCGTATTCGGCTGATATTTTCCCCTTATTTGAGTTCGCTTAGCTCTTAGATTCACGGACTGTAGGGGATATATTGCCTGTCGCATGATGATGAATGATCCATCAACGACCCGTAGTAGCTGCCCAGGAGTCTCAACTTGGTGGATGTTGAAGAGTGCCAACTCATGCTACACTTGTCACGGTGTCCCCGCCGGCGGCATGCGGAAAGAGGGGGGTTACAGCTCACAACTGGTCACCCTTCTTCGTTGTCTTGCTGCACTACTTATTGTTCACAGTCTCTTTTATCATCGGTGATGTATTCATAATATGATTTGATTCGAATGTTCGCGTGGCTGCTCAGTAGGGGCAGTAGGTGCAAATGAGAAAGAGGGAAGGGCAAGCGAGACGGCAGCAGCCTGAGCCGACTCGGAGCGATCGCGCGAACTTACCATGAATTCAAGATTTACTCAACCAGATCCTTGCTGGTCATATCGCCTGCCACCTAAGGGATTCCCTGTCGAGATAAAGCAACAGGTGATATTTTTCAGACTTGGCGAGACAACCGACGATAGTCCGATCGTGCGTATGGTGACAATGTTCAACGCCAGTCTAAGGGCCCGGTGAGTCTGCTTCCTTTGACGATAGGCTTATGTCCACAACCGGCAAAACAATTGAGCTCTTTAAATTGTGGACTGCAGCATTTAGCGTGCCACTAGACGTACACTCAAATACTATAAGAAAAAAGTGCATAAAACATGCTGCCTCTAACGATGAACTACGAGAACGATTGTCTACACTGTCCCATCACCGCTTCTCCTTGACATAATAGTGCAGCATCAAGAAACTCGCCACCGTGAACGTCACGAAGAAAATGCCGAGCAATGAGATATTCGGCCACCAAAACGACTACAATACCACTGCGTATCAATGTCGATTCAATAACAGATCAAGCCAGGGGAGAACGCACCTGTGCACGGAGACCAAATATCGACAGAATCGTGGCCGCTGGCACATCCAGCTCGACACCGTACTGCGCATACATCCGTTAGTCGAGGCGGTGGTCGCTCGTGGAGAGATCTTACTTTAATCTCTTTCAACTGAAGGTACCGCAATTCGTTCACAGCGAGGGCCTCAAATGCAGCATGGAAGAACGAAACAGTGTGGAGCCATTGAAGGACCGGCGTCACCGTCTCCCTGTTGATGAGCAGGCCCGTAAAGAGGAGGCTACCGACTACATTAGCACTATAACCGATAAAGAGATAAATCGAGCGCTCACTTGAACAACATGACCAACGTCCCGACCAAGCTCGCTACGCTCGTGTTCTTGAATGCGATGGACAGTAATAGAATCACGCTCGCAGTCGTCAAGTTGAATAGCACCAGTGTAAGTATGAACTTCCAGAACGCGGGAACAGTTGCAACCAGCCCGACTAGCCCGTACACGATACCTCCAAACAGAAGAGGTGGTACCAGACGCAATGGAAGGATATCAAAGAGGACCTATACCGAGAAGAGATCAACAGAAGGAAAGCACCAAGGGGAAGAACCTACCTTGGACGAGAAATAGGTAATCGTAGAATAGTACCCATTTGCTCTGGCAGGTAGGATTAGCACCAAGGCTTCCTCGATGACATCCGACCTACCTCTCCCGCATGAATAGAATCCTTTCATTTGCAAACAACCCCAAGCTTGACAGACAGGAGAAACCGAACAGCGCCAGTGTGAAAAAGAATATTCCTGCGCATCAAAACTCGTCAGATCACAAGACATCAGTCAATCCGAGCCGAAGATGCAACGCACCAAGGCGATTCTGGAATCCTGCGATATCGTTCCCGACGTTGTGGAAAAAGAGACCGCAGATCACTATCACAGGGATTAGCATACGCGAAACAAGAACTCGAACGGCACCGTCGATGCCCAAAGCAAACATGAACACGACACTCACAGGCCAATCCAACGCTCCCCAAATAGTGGGCAGTCAACAATGCCGGATCCCTATACAAGTTCTTGAACGCCCTTCCACTCAGGATCCTAAACTGAGTAGCCCAGCTAGCACTGCGCCGCCCTCGCAACATCCGAGTTTCCCCAACGACATCACGCATCTCCGTCATGTCGACTCTTTCGCCGCTGTCGTTTATCGTGCCGTTGGAAGGTGAAAAGATCCCCTCAGCGTTAGGGCCGTTACCAGAGGGGATAGCAGGTACATTCATCGAACGAACGGACTCGAATTCGGCCTGCATACGACAGGCAGTGGAACTGCTTTCATACGCAACGATGAGCTCGAGGAGCTTATCAGGTATGTCGCGATTAACAGGGCTGTTGCTTCCGTTCCTGACGACGTCGATAAGCTGTGATGTCTTTCGCTTGATCGTCGAACCGATGCTCTGGTGTCCGCTGGAAGAAGACGGGATACGCGTCTGCAATTCGGTTTCATCGAGGTGGGGGGATGCAGCCAGAAGTGCCCGTTCTTCGTCAGGACCAGGGGAATTCGAAGAAGGTATGCGCGTTGCACTTGACGAAGGATCCCAAGGAGAACCAGAATCATCGGATTCGTTGGCTGCGTTGACCGTCAAATCGACTGGAGGAATGGGTCAGACATGGAAGATGTATCAGTATGAACCAAAATCAGTCATTCGAACACCCGATCGAATGTAGTGAAGGGGGAGGAAGGCGTGAGAACTCACTCAAATAATCGGCCATATTAAATCCGACAGGACAGCCCTTCCCAATGCTCTCCAACCATTCGCTAACACCCTGAACTTCATCCTCAGCATGCTCATCGACTCCACCAATTAGTTGAGGAGTTACACTGGTCCTTATAGGACCGGCCCACACACACCGACCCCTAGCCAACATAACCAACTCGTCGAACAAGGCTACGATTCCACTCCGAGGTTGGTGAATAGTAAGAATGACAGTGCGGTTATAAGTCCGAGCAAGATTGGAAAGCGACTCGATAACAGATTGGGCATTGTACGAATCGAGACCTGGTTAGAAGGTCCACATTGATCAGCATCGCCACGGTTGGAATTGGTTAGCTACGCACCACTAGTAGGCTCGTCGAGGAGTAGAATAGAAGGACTTGTGACCAGTTCACAAGCAATCGAGACACGCCTCTTCTCCCCTCCCGAGATCGAACGTTTGCCTACGCCGTGGAAAGTCATGTAGGAAACAAGAAGATAGGAAGGATGCAACGACTCACCACTGCCACCGATTCTCCTGTCCATAATGCTCCTGATTCCCAGCTCCTCCAGGGTCCCATGCACTCTTGCAATCTTCTCGTCTTCCGACATCTCCCTCGGTAACCTCAATAGCGCACTATACAAGACCGTCTCGTAAACCGTCAATGTTTCCATTAACGTGTCCTCCTGATCAACGTATCCAGATACCTGTCGGACTTGAGAAGGTGTTACAGGTCGACCGTTTATGAGGATCGAGCCGGTGACGGAGCCAACCTTGGAACGGTGTGCAAGGATATCAAGCAGAGAGGATTTGCCACTCCCAGATGCACCCATGATAGCAGTCAACTTTCCCGGGTGTGCTACGCCACGTACGTTTTTCAAAACTGCCAGTCCGTTGGGGAGGGTATAAGAAAGAGATGAAAAGTGGACAGTGGCGGGCACATGCTCGGGGTGAGAAGGTGGGTGCCTCGGGTCCGATGGGAGAGCAATACGACCACTTTTGGGAGGCGGGTGTGCGTGGCCAACATACCAAAGAACTGTTAAATGTAAGCAATCAAAAAGAAGCATACCAACATGCAATGTCGTACCAGCGACGGTCAAAATAACAATCAACCCAGCACCGGCACTGCTGAGGGCTATCCATTTGGTATTATCGGGCTTAGCCGGGCGCTACAGATCCCAGCGCCAAGACCACTAGTGAGCCGTTTAATTGAACATGAAGTCAAGCGACATACATGATAACCAGGCACTTGAGAAAAATGCAAACATTCTCCTCCTTCACAGTCCAATGTAATATAGGCGTCGCCAAAAATATCATTGATCAGCGAATTCATTGCCGGTTCTTCGAACCGGCAGCCTTGTCCCGTCTTGCAACTGAATTTCGCGGGTCCTCGAATTTCCTCGACCAGGAAATCCGAAATATCTGGGACATATAAGCGTGAATCTCACCAAAAAAACGACACTATTGCCCACCGACGCTGCCGTCCTCCCCACACAGGAACCTGTTGGGTATGCACCTGCATTTGATCTTGTCGCAACTATATGAAGTGCTGTTCGAATCGTAGCCTACTTCAGCCTGCGATGCGCAACTGTCTAGACCACAATAAAAAGACTCTTGCTGGGCTGTCCAGAACTGGAAAGAACACGTCGAGGTCGTATTGTCACAACTGAAAGTCACTTGAGGAGGTCGGTCCGGAAGCATGTCCAAAATCTTGCGATCTAACAACGGGATGAAAGGGCTGGGGAGAATAAAGAACAAAATGACGTACTGGTGATATCACACATTTGATGGTTGTTGAATACCGTCTCTCCACCCTTGTAACAGGTCATGTTTGCTACTGAGTCGTCGCCAAGACTATCACGAATGGCACCGGGAAGAGGAAAGCCTACGCAAGCGGAGTTGGTCTTGCATACTGGAGAAGTAGCCATAGTGAGCGATCGGATGGAAAAGGTGGTAAATAATAGTACCGTTGCAATTGATACCTCCCCAGCCATCCTTGCATTCACATGGATCATCGCCTCGGAGGACCCTATGGTCGCCATCCGCGAGAGAGTCGCACTCTGGGCGCCGAAATCAGCAGTGTCGGCGGAGTGATAGCCAAAAAAACGCACGGGGAGTGAGACAATCTATTCCACCCCAGCCAGCGGGACACTTGCATTGACCGTCATATTCGTTGCAATTACCGAACTGGCCGCAGGTGAACGCGGGTAGGAGGCAATTAAAGCAAGGAGGGCATTCGTCTAGAAAGGACGTTTAGCTATTTCCGTGGCCTTGGAGACCAAGAAACGAACCTCTGAAGTTGGAAGAGGTCAAGGACTGGAACGGTGTGTCAGCGCTCCGCGGGCGAATGGAGTTGAAGTACTATTACTTACGGAAATCTGGTAGGAATTCAAGTTTGAGTTCCATGTGAGGTTCGAACGTGAACTTGCGGCGACTTGAAGCAAAGGAATGAACAGCCAGGAGCAGAGCACTGCCGGTGCTCGTCGCATGTTAGTAGCTGGTAAGACCCGTCTCAGCGACGATGGAAACGCGGAAGTCAGTGCATTGCATAACGTGGGAAATACTTGCCATTTTCTGTTTGGATTCTCTCCCCGCGGATACGAACTAGTAGGACTACGGGGATCATCGTCGTGAGGCTGACCAGTTGCGCACTGGTTGCTCGTGCCGTACTTGGGCGTAACGGAAGACGTGGACTAACTGCACGCTGAGCTTCATGCCACAAGCTGGGCACGGCGGTTTCTGCTTCATTTGGCAATCGAATAGTGGAAATTGGACATCCGACCCCAACTTCTTGGACTCGGTCCGCGCGTCTGCTTGCCAATCGGAGCTTTGATCGAGATCCTTCATTATTCTTCTGATCCTTATCACCATATCACCACCGGTGGCGCGGCAGCACGACAGGTCATTGTGATGTCAACATTTCGTCAACAAGCTCTGGGCATTCCGCGGAGTCTTACAATGGAATGACCCATGCCCATGTTGTTCAAGGCCACGATGCCGGCGTATTGGAATTCATCGTGAAGTTGAGTACAAGCATCGTAATATGTACATACTCACAACCTTTCTTTCCTTCGCAAGTAGTCATCACATCAGATAGGTGCAAGGATCATGTGCACTCAGTCTACAATCCGAGGCTTAAACTCTGTCGTGGAACACTGGTCACTAAATATTAATTTCCATCCACGACAGTACTACCTCTTCCTCTCTTTTCTGTCACAGTGGTGAGTATTATCTGCTTCGTTTCGGCCCTGGTTGAACAATGGTGACAACTACATAGGGACATGGCGATACGGCCCGCAAGGTTTTCATTTCAATGTCCACAATCCCCAAAGGCTTCTCCTAGGATCAGATGTGGCCGTAAGCACTTTCGGGCTCGTGATCCCCGTTCATCCCGGTACGGTTTTGGTTTTGGCGGCCTGCGGAGCCAATCTCGTGAAAGATGATGAAAGCTACTTCTCGTCTACAATATAAATTAGCAATGAGAAAAGCCCCTCGCTAACTAATTTCCATTCACTGTCTAGATATTGAGCACGCAACATTTATCTCGTGCATCTGCAATGGACGAAATTTTTCTTTCTTATCTCCTCTCCACGGGAGCCAACTATGCAACCGAAATGTCTGTCACCCCGATCACTTGGGCTCCCGAGAGAGAACGCACGTTCAACGCACCCACTGCCTTCATCCCCTCTGGTGTCACACCGATCAATGCCGTCAGCCCTACTCTGCAGGTTGGACCTAGCTGGATGGACTCCTCAGTATCGGCTACTACAGGTGCGATCATTAAAAACACTACGCAATTCGCGGCAACCACTCATCTGTTTCCCAGGTTTTATTCCCCTCCCCCACCTCCCCGACACCTCTCCACGTGCAACGATATCGACTTCCACACCTTCTCCTGTGGCCACCTGCAGAATCAGTAGCAGTGTACCATGTGATCGACCGCTTGATGGCACACTGCCTTCCATAAGAAGGCATCTGTCCATGCATGGTCATAGGCACCACGGGAGAGAGATGGTTGGATGTCCGTGGATAGGTTGTTCCGATAGGTTACAGTGGATGAACGTTCCGAGACACATTCGGTCTATCCATCTCGGCGTCCGGACGAAATGTCCCAATTGCAAGAAATCCTTCACCCGGCCTTTGGGCTTGGCAAAACACCTTGCTTCCGAGAAGTGCTCTGTGGTAAGTGGGCTTCCATTGCACGTTGGTGAACATCGTATAACACAGCTCTTACAGACTCTATCGATAACCTGATGACACGGACTGTATCGCGTTGAATGTTGAGGTGAAATTATAACTTGATCCTTGTCATTCAAGACCCTATCGTATTCAGCTATTCACGAACGGACTGATCCCTAATTTATTTGGACTTGGTCACAGGAACTGTAATCTGTAATATAATTAAGCTACTTGAAGGTATATTTTTTGTGGCTGATTGTGTAGAATGAACCCTTGACGACGTCGGGTCTGGTCGATGTCCCCGTTTCATGCTAAGTGGGGTTTTATCTTGCCGATCCATTTCACCGGGGAGGACGGAGGCTGAGGCTACTATGTACTTG
The DNA here is from genome assembly GCA_038091855.1 of Leccinellum luteum. Classification (NCBI taxonomy): domain Eukaryota; kingdom Fungi; phylum Basidiomycota; class Agaricomycetes; order Boletales; family Boletaceae; genus Leccinellum; species Leccinellum luteum. The sequence continues at coordinate 10,818 of JBBPPG010000422.1, read as the reverse complement.
TTCATCAATTCTGGTCTAACAATATCGCGATAACCGGCTATGCCATACCAGCGATTTATCGTCCGAGTCCGTGACCACGGTGAGTCGGAAACGTTGTGAAACAGCATCCCTTGAGGCGAGCCGCTAGACTTGAATTGGTCCACATAGGTCCCTGAATCCTGAACAAGGATAGCAGCTGAAACTTGGCCGTTCAGGAGACCAAGCCCAGGCAAAAATATCGATGCACCTCTGTAGCCAGAGTTCTCAGCTCGAAAATAGATACATAACGTCATGAACATACTCTAGTACTTACTAGGAGGAGGAAGTTCGTTGGGAAGTAGTACTTATGTCGTGATGTGGCAGGATGGTATGACCCCGGGCACAGCGGAGTCGCTTAACCAAGGCTCTAGAACGCAGGAATCAGATGCTCCGGGCCCCGCCTTCGCTCCGATGCATCGGCATCATCGCTCACCAAGTTACCCACTACAGCCTGAACCTACTCAAGCCTCCGAAAGGCTCGCGCCACCTCCTTAACGTATGTCAGGGCCGTAACGTTATAATTGAGTTGACCTTTTTGATCAGGTGCCGAATTGATCGATGAAAGACCAATGGAAGTGCATGATGCCACGGATTGCACCCGTACATGTACTGCGGGTGCTACATATTCGTTCATATTTGAGAAGAAGGGAAAACGATTTATTCTCCGAGTGCGTCTGATGCGGACAAATCAAGGGTTTAAATTCTATATTGAGCTCATTCAGTCTGAATTCTCAGTCAAATATTTTACGAGCGGATTAATCCGTACCAAAACAATAGATTTATTCTGTTCCTTTCGGGGATCGGTAATCGTGGGGGATCACCTAGTCAGCACGGATTAGTGACTTCAACGCCGACATCTGTGGCGGGAGCAAATAAAATGGATCCTGTATCCTTGTGACCGATATGGTTGCAGGTATAAGAAAGCTCCGGGCTTGGAAATCCTGCATCTTTAGGAATTCGACATGTATCAACCTACCTTCGATATACCGTTGACCGCAAATATCGTTCACGGAACAGAAAATCCTTCCCTCGCTTCCAGTCCTGACGCTAACTGGTGGTCCATGGCTCCAGCGATCGAAGGTCTGACCGGTAAGACTGGTCTATGCAAAGCAAATGATTTGTGATGCTGAGGTCCCCGTTTGACAGGCGATGCATATGGAATGGCTCACGAAAACCATGGCCAACAGAACCTGCCTACAATGGAATCGGCGTTAACGGGCTTACCCGCTTCCCCCTTCGCCGTACCGGGACACACCTGCAGAATTTCTGGTGGTTTGTACTGCACTCTACCGCTGGATGGTTCCATAGAGTCCATCAACTTGCACCTTCGTATGCATGGTCACAAGCACAGGCAACGTCAGCCTGTCCAATGCCCATGGACGGGGTGCTCTGAGACCTTGCAATGGATGAATATTCCGAGGCACATTCAGTCTATCCATTTGCATGTTCGATTCACGTGTTTCAACTGCGGCAAGTCGTACACTCGAGCTGATGTGTTAGCAAGGCATATCTCTTCACTAAAGTGTAACGGTACGCGCCCATTCTCATCAAAAATAAAAAGGCTGACACACCGGCCATCATTTAGACTCTCCGCATGGAGGAGAGTAGAGAACAGAAGACAACGGTCATACGTAGCATGAACGCGGTTGTAAATATGTATTGCTTTAACGAGTTTGGACGCACCCAATCCTTGGCACAAATACCAGACAATGAATATTGAAGTGTTCCGAGTCATAAACCGATACTGATAAGATTTAATTAGTTCGATCGCGTCAGAAAATGGCTGTCAAAGCACAGAACGCTCCCAGATAATAAGTTTGAACTGCCATACTTACCGGTCAAATGGACCAAGGGAATATTTCGCTGGTCATAGGGCAAAGTGAGAAACATCTGACAATTGTCTAACAATCATCGGAACCACCATTTCAGTAGTTCCGAGCAACGTGCCATGCTCATGTGGAACATGATTCCTGGAACACGATTCAAACCTCGTCAAAGACGCGTACAGCTTTGACAGTGCGGACTCGGAACGCCACATCTGATCAATGGAACCTACGCACTGGCCTTCTGAAACGCTATGGTCGACGATCAAAGTTGGATTACAAATCAGGTCGGAGTCTGAAATGTTATCCATCAAACCTGGTTTTAGGCATGGCCCTTGTTTTCCACAACCACCACCTTTCGGTCAGTCCACATCGTCACTTGCTTGCTGTGGTCCACGCTAACTAAGCTTTGATCACAGCCTTAAAAGCCCTAAAAATATAAAAAAACCTTTTAGAAAAAAGTAGTTGCCATTCTTCTCTTCTGTGAGTACTCTCGAATCACTCGACCGAATTACGAGCCTCATCGTTCCTTCTCTGCAACGTGTTTTCTACCAGTCGCAAAAAAGCACTCAAAAGCAGTAACGACCCCACAAACCCAGAAAAAATCAAAAAATGTCTTCTGTCACCGAAGCTCCGATGGTTCAACCTGAGGCCGCTCCTGTTCTTCCCCTCCCCACCCCTGCCTACAACCCTCCTCAGGCAGCCGTCAGCTCTTCTCCATCTGCGTCCCTCTATGTGGGTGAACTCGACCCCACTGTCACGGAGGCGATGCTCTTTGAGATCTTCAATATGATCGGCCCCGTTGCTAGGTATGTCTGGGCTACTTGGTGTGGTGCCGGAAAGTCACTGACCGGTGAAACCTGTACTCAGCATCCGTGTCTGCCGCGATGCGGTTACTCGTCGCTCGCTCGGTTATGCGTATGTAAATTACCTCAATACCAGCGATGGTACGTCATTGGACCAATATCACCTACCAATCATTCATGTGATCAAATAAGGCGAGCGTGCACTGGAGCAGCTCAACTACTCCCTTATCAAGAATCGCGCGTGGTAGGTCACGAGAGCTGCCCTTGCATCGGCTTCATCTAAATTTGCTGCAGTCGTATCATGTGGTCTCAGCGCGATCCCGCCTTGCGTAAGACTGGGCAGGGTAATATCTTTATCAAGAATCTGGACGAGCAGATCGATAACAAGGTATTGGTCATTGTGTTCGTTTTTAGATTACATTTGACACTTCGATAGGCTCTTCATGACACATTTGCCGCTTTCGGCAACGTGCTTTCGTGCAAGGTTGCTACTGATGAACAAGGTCGCTCTAAGGGATATGGATTCGTTCATTACGAGACTGCTGAGGCTGCCGAGACCGCCATCAAGGCCGTCAATGGTATGCTGCTCAATGATAAGAAGGTTTACGTCGGCCATCATATCTCGCGCAAGGTCAGTTGGACGCCGTAATTCAATGTATAATTACCTACTTTTTGCAATCCAGGAGAGGCAATCCAAGATGGATGAAATGAAGGCGCAGTTCACCAATCTATACATCAAGAATCTCGACACCGGCGTTTCTCAGGACGAGTTCGAGAGGATGTTCAGCCAGTTTGGTCAAGTCACCTCGGCGGTGGTACAGTTTGATGAAAACGGAAACAGCAAGGGCTTCGGTTTCGTTAACTTCGAGACCCACGACGAAGCCCAGGCGGCTGTTGATGGTCTTCACGATACCGAAATCAACGGCAAGAAGCTGTTCGTTTCGCGTGCTCAAAAGAAGGCCGAGCGGGAGGAGGAGCTGCGACGCTCTTACGAGCAAGCGAAGATGGAGAAGTTGAGCAAGTACGCTGGTGTCAACTTGTACATCAAGAACTTAGAGGATGATGTCGACGATGAGAAGCTTCGGACCGAGTTTGAGCCCTTTGGTGCTATCACCAGCTGCAAAGTTATGCGCGACGAGAAAGGGACATCGAAGGGCTTCGGTTTCGTCTGCTTCTCATCCCCAGACGAGGCTACCAAAGCGGTTGCTGAGATGAACAACAAGATGATTGGTTCGAAGCCTCTCTATGTTTCTCTCGCTCAGCGCCGCGAAGTCCGCCGTCAGCAACTGGAAAGCCAAATTGCTCAACGCAACCAGATTCGCATGCAACAGGCAGCGTCAGCTGGTATCCCCGGCGGATACATCAATGGTCCTCTCTACTATCCTCCTGGTCCCAATGGGTTCCCTCCCCAAGGTCGCAACATGATGGGATACGGTCAGCCGGGAATGATGCCTCCTCGCCCTCGCTACCCTCCTACGGGAGGCCAGGTTCCCGGGATGCCTATTCCCCCTTACGGTGCCCCTCCTCCGCAGTACGGGATGCCAGGCTACCCTCGTGCGCCTCGTGCGCCCAGCTCTCGTGGACCCGGCTCATCCCCAACCAACCCGACTGTACCTATCCCGCGTGCTAACGTCCCTCCAACAAATGGTGTTCCTCGCACAGCTCCCCCTCCAGGCGCTCCTGCCGCTCGTCCACCCCCAGCCGGAGCTCCAGCGCCGGTTGCCCGCGCTCCACAGGCATATAAACTTAATCCTCAGACCCGCAATGCAGGTCCTCCCGCGCCGGTACCGCCTGTACCCGTTGCTCATCCAGAGGCTCCTGTTCTCAGTCCCGCCCAACTTGCGAGTGCTTCTCCTGTGGAACAGAAGCAGATGTTAGGTGAAGTCATCTATATGAAGATTGTCGCGTACGTTTCAGCCTTCTTTGATTGCATCGTGATGCTGATGGTTTAAATAGCTCTCAACCCGAGTTGGCAGGCAAGATCACTGGTATGCTTCTTGAGATGGACAATGCCGAACTAATCCACCTTGTGGAATCCAACGAGGCTCTGAATGCCAAGGTTACCGAAGCTCTTACTGTACTCAATGATTTCGCCAAGGAGGAAGGCGGTGCTGCGTAGAGTGTGATGGGCTGAGGGATAGGGCGAAGTATCGGTGATGTGTGGGGTTCTTTTGAGCAGTGGTGGCTCGTCCTCTCTTTTATGTTTTCTACGTGCTTGCCGTACAGGTTGGATCATCCGCGACCTCTGCCTTTGCGCTGAGTGTCCGCTTTACATAAACTGGGTAATGGTGGTGGTGGTTCCTTTTTGTGTACTTCGAGAAGGAACAGAGGTTGATACAACTGCTTTCAAGTACTATGAGCTTGAATGATCCCAACCAACATTACCGAAGCCAAATGAGGTATTGCTCTCATACTCATACTCTACTTGTGACTAGTCAAGTACTCTGAGATCTCTACCACATTCTTTTTTCTTCCACATCTCTCGCTCCGATATCAATGAGCGGATTAATGGCAGACTTTTTGCTTCTTGCAGTCAGCTGTACCCATGTCCTTCTCGCGCCATACACCAAGGTCGAGGAATCCTTCAACCTCCATGCCACTCACGACGTCCTAATGTATGGTGTGAGCCCTGAAAATCTACATAATGTGGGTTTCTCTTGTAACTTTTACATTTGATGGGCGACTCATACTCTGCTGGATGACGGTCCATTGTTCAAGTATGACCACAATGTCTTCCCTGGCGCCATTCCTCGCACCTTTGTGGGGAGCGTCTTGCTTGCGTGGGTCACCACACCGTTCGTACACGCGGGTATTGCTCTGGGGATGATTACGTCCAAGTTTGACTTGCAGCTTGCTCGTATGTCTCTCTGATGTCATTTCCGTTCGCCCCTCACTCAGGCATTTAGTGCGACTCGTGCTCGCTTTCTTTAACGCGATTGCGCTCGTTCTCGTCCGGCGGGCGGTGTCGATGCGTTTCGGGAGACAGACAAGTTGGTGGTATGCGCTACTAACGTGTTCGCAATTTCATCTTCCGTTTTGGATGGGTCGGACGCTTCCCAACATGTTTGCGTTGCTGCCTGGTATAGTGCCTCTTGTGTCAATTCTATTGAATGTCGGTGCTAAAATTATCTTTCATAGTGAACCTCGCGTACTATATGCTGTATAACCGTGCACCCAAGTCTACGAAAGCTTCAAAACGATCCATAGACATAGCAGTCGCTTTACTGACGTTCACGGCTGTCGTTTTTCGAGCCGAGTTGGCACTTTTGCTTGCTCTCCTCGCCCTACAGCTTCTTGCTCAAGGTCATGTCACTTTCCTTGGTCTCGTCAAGGTCGGTTTATTGGCAGGCCTAGCGTCTGTAGGTCAGCCATAACCCTGATCATCATGGGAAATCGCTAAACAGCACACTTATCTTAGCATTCACTGTCGCCGTCGATTCGTATTTCTGGAATCAATGGCCATTGTGGCCGGAACTCTACTGTCTTTACTTCAATGTTTATCTAGGCAAGAGTGCAGACTGGGGTGTAAGTATCCGAATTGTAGAAGCAGATATCCCCTCTAACTTGTTATTGTTTGCGTCGCACAGACATCCCCAGCGCATACCTATTTCACTGCATACCTTCCCAAACTTCTCCTCGGTGCCATCCCAATGGCAGCCGTCGGCACTGTATATGACCACCGGATACGGTCGATACTTGTCGCTCCCTTCGTGTTCGTGCTTATGTTGAGCGCGCTTGGGCACAAGGAATGGCGCTTCATCATATATGTGGTACCGCTTGTCAATGTTGGTGCAGCCCGGGGCGCACGGTGGATGTGAGTGCAATTTCGTTTTCAAAATCCGCGTCATCTCAATTTGTTTGACAAAGGACGTCGCGCAAGAAGGGCTTCCTGTTCAAATACGTCGTTTTCCTCGGCGCACTGTTCTTGATATGTCTGAACTTTGTTGCGACGTTGGTCTCCACGCAGGCATCAGTAGCAAACTATCCAGGCGGAGTAGCGCTGGCTGCGTTCAATCAAAGATACTCGGGACAGCAGAACAGTGAGTGATATTTCCCTTGACTTGGTCTCGTATCCACATAAATCACAGTCCACGTACATATATCTAACCTTGCGGCCCAAACGGGCGCATCGTTATTTCTCCATGAATACGCTTCCCCTCTCGTGTCGGCGTTACCGTCATCATCTGAGCCGTCGTGGACGTACAACAAGACAGAGTCGTTGACTCCGTCGATGATTTCGTCTTCCACCTTTACCCACCTAATTGCCGAGTCTCCCGAGATGGCCGGCGAGGAATGGGCGGTCGTCGAGGCTATACCGGGATTTAGTCGGTGGAGCTTGAATTCTGTCTTGTTGAGCAAGCTGAAGGGGGGGAAGTTGTTGGAGGTTCCATTGGATCAGTGGGTTCGGGTGCTGAAGATGGAGATGAGCGATCAGCTTTGGATTCTAGAGAGACGTCGGACCGTCAAGTGACGGAGCTACTTGATGTGCAATCCCCATACTTTAGTGAGCCACCCGACAGTCCTTTAACATCTGGCACTGATCAGTTACCTGACTCCACTCCCTCTGCCAGGCTCCCTGGGAAGTAATCTTTGGTTTGTAGAATTCAAGACAATATTCTGCTGAATGTGTTGATGTAAAAGTCAGCACCAAGAGCGGCCCGTTTTATCTTGTCTGGAAGGTGGTGGCCTGAGCAAGTCATTCCCGAAAACCACACATACTGCACGCAGAATATGCGAGGCACTCAGAACTGCCTTGCGGCAGCAAAACTATCACTGACCGTTGTCAGTCTGGCAAACAGATGCTTTCACGACCTCGACGCCATAAAGCGGTTGCCAAGCTGGTGGCACCGGAAGATAAAGATTGGCAAGATGAGCTGTCAACATGTCACCACCGAGTTTATATACGGCGTCCGTCTGTGCGGACTTTCAAGTTCTTCAAAGTTGCTGGTGACCGCGTACTACTACTACGTCCGAACCTTTGAAGAGATCCACTTGAACTTTTCTCCCGGATTGCTCAGAGTTTCTGGACTAAGATGAATGAACAAGTTTGGATTCCGGAGTCGAGTAACGGACTTAGACTCTATTAAGCCATACATGCACTCACGATTTTTTACAGTAATTTTATTCCCTGAGCCTATCTGCAAAAATACCCGAAGGGGGAGACTTGGCATACTATCAGCACCGGTTGCGACTGTCATTTGTCTTGTCTGACGCCCTGACAGAAGATATCCGGGCAAGTCGGGTTTGCGACTTTTTCGCTCCACTTCAAGTTCGAACGAGAAAAAAAAAGGAAATAAAGGGTCCTTTATGGTATTGAATCGGTTAGCGCACTGGAATCACACGACCAGTCCTAAAAATGCCCAACTTACAGAAAGGCCAAGCGGTGACCCTTGGAAGAATACAGAGTCAAGTTGCGCGCGCTCATACCTGAAGCAGTTCTTCCCTCTGGATCTGGTCGCCCCTTGAATCAGAAGGCTCGTCCCGAAGCCGTTGCTTCGCCATCATGACACATGCCACACAGCCTGATCAGAACTTAAATTAATAAAGCTAAATTTAGCACAAAGTCTGGTGCTGGGACCATAAAGGCTTGCTATCCCTGCTGGCACGGCGTCGCTAGTGTCAGCATGGATTCTGATGCCCTGTACATTGCCCTCATCTCCTTCCTGGCTGCAGGAATAACTGCGTACCACGTCCGAAAGAGATCTCCCAGGCCCAACTTTCCTCCAGGCCCCCCCGGATGGCCCATTCTTGGGAACATATTTGACATGGCAAGTGCTGAGCCGTGGATCACGTATAAGAAGCTTGGGGAGAAATATGGTGAGCAACCATCTCTTTTCTGTATTGAATGTTTTTTTAAAAATAAATTTGCCAAATTTTCTCCTTAGGCGACTCGGGCCTTGTCCATGTCCGCGTACTAACGCAAGATGTGATCATCCTGAATTCCTACGAAGCCATCAGGGATCTGTTTGAGTTACGTTCTCAAAACTATTCCAACAGGCCCTACATACCTGTAAACGACGTGTTGGTCTTTTCCCATACACTTTGGACGAAAGATTGCATTTCTGACAAATGTACCAAAGGCTGGACATGAGCTGGAATACTGGATTTATGCCCTACGACGAGGAACGGAAAGCACAAAGGAAGATGTTTCAGCAAGCTCTCCGACCCGAAGCCATTGCTTCGTACGACCCCATGCTGTCTGCAAAGACGCGGGAACTTCTCAAGAATCTGAGCGACAGCCCTGCCAGTTTCGAGAAACACTTTAGAACGTTCGTGTTTTATCTAATGGGCTGGTCACATGCGACTAAACTGGTCCTAGGTATTCCACTGCGGTTGCTATGGCTGCTACCTACGACTACCATCCTGCTCCGCAATCCGACCCGATGGTCACCAAGTTGAAGGAAATCGACGACATTCTCAACTACCTCGCAAATCCAGCGAGGTCTGCTATTTTTGCCGCGTTTCCCTTATGTCAGTTATCCAGAAACTCGGACCCAAAACACCACAGTCATGTTAATGTCCCGATTTGCAGTGATGTATATACCTTCGTGGTTCCCTGGTGCGACCTGGCAGCAGACCGCAAAAGCGGGGCGGAAAGTGATAGACTGGTGGTTCACAGCCCCCCTCAAGTACGTGCAAGATAAGATGGTACGTTTTACCAGATGTGGATATACTTTAGCTGAATAATGTCCTGTGTCCAGGCGGAGGGTCCGATCGCACCATGTATCATAGGGGACGCACTGTCTCGGGTAGACGAGAAACAGGCTGACTCGCTGAATGTCGTCCGACTCATTAGAGGCGTTGCAGCAACGGCTTTGTTCGGTGAGTGGTATATCTTGAGCGGATCCAAGTAGATGGCAGACCTGATCATGCCGTTCGTCAGCTGGATCAGAGACGGTGAGTCCCGCTCGCTCACCGACGTTTGAACCTCCAACTGACAAGAATGACAGTCGGATTCGGTATTTCAGGTGTTTGTACTCGCGATGGTGTCGCATCCAGAGGTGCAGAGACGTGCACAAGAGGAAATCCGAGCTGTCGTAGGGACCGAAAGGCTTCCGGAAGCTACTGATAGGCCGAGCTTGCCTTATATCGACGCTGTCTTGAGAGAGACTCTGCGATGGCATCCAGTACTTCCCTTTTGTAGGTGCTCCGTTCTCGATGCGCGAGTTTCTACTTAGGATGGTGTCGTGTGGAGCGATCGCCCGGAGCGCCACGAACGACGACGTCTATCAAGGGTACAGCTTCCCAAAAGGTAGGTAGAGTGAGTCGAACATGACTATATGATCACTTATCACCGACCGCAATAGGCACCACGATACTCCCTAACGTTTGGCAAGTCCCAGGCGACCATTGAGCACCTCTTTATCCGATCTGACGAAAGCACAGGGCGATCGCGCACGACGAGACTAGATATCCCGATCCATCCAACTTCAATCCCAGCCGGTTCTTCGACGACCAAGGGAATTTGAACAACGATACGGTACAATATCCTTTCGGGTTCGGAAGGCGAATCTGTACGTCTGTGACGAGCTTCCATTCATACCCTTTGTGTTTGATTAGTAACACCCCCCCCCTCCTTTGAAAGGCCCTGGCCGAGTCCTTGCAGACGCTTCCCTGTGGCTCACCATTGCTAGATTGCTTTCCGTGTTTTCGTTCGAAGCGCCCCTAGACGAAACGGGGAAACCTGTCAAGATCGAACCTAAGTTTGTGATGGGGTTGACGTCGTGAGTGTTGTCCCGTCCCGAGTGATCCTTCGTCAGACGCTGACATGTACATCCTCCAAAGACACCCGGAGCACACTCCTGTCCGGATCTCTATGCGATTCGGAGCACAAGAGTTTGCTGCTCTGTTGGGAACGGACTCGGATGATTGAGCGTGTATAGGCCTTCGAGGCGGTCTCGCCGGTCAAGCTTCCGATGATATACGTATTTTTTGTATATACCCATTACTTAATTAGAATATTGCTATGTTGGCTCGGGACTATCAGTATACGTCAGTCTGGATTTTTACAGGCAGCAGAACGTGCAGTAAGGTGTGGTATTACAGCTGTTTGTGAAAAGCTTGTCACAGCGTGATTTTTTTGCGAGTCGCGAGTCGCGTCCGCCAAAAAGGGAAATGAAGTAAATAGGGCTCGACGAGTAGATATCTTGTACTACTCGTAACTCAACGTT
>JBBPPG010000421.1:0-24755 GCA_038091855.1 Leccinellum luteum | reverse complement strand
ATCACTGAGGCACTGAGGTGACGCAGACTTCGGTCGGGAGTTGACCTGGCGTCCGAGTCAATGCGTTGGAATGGTGATGGGACGCCGAAGCACGTCGCTTCCATCACCCGTAGCTGTAGAAATCATGCATTACAATATGTTATACTAGGAATTACTGTGATGCTTAAGCCATTGCTCCGCACATTCCAATACTTGTGCATGACCCCCTTCTACGTTGCAAGCAAGAAACCGAACATGATGATCATCCCTCCCTCCATTCGGCTACTCATATCCACTGATGCATAGGTTATTGACCAGGATCTGAGATGTATGCCTCACTCGGGTACACGAAGCCCGATACATGCTCAGGATCTATCAGGCACCAGGAGGCAGGGAAATTTCCTCAGTGACCGTGCCGCCACGAACCATTTGTGGGACATCCTTCCACTTCTTTTCGCATGACTCCTTGAGGGCCGAAAAAAGAGCAGCTTGTCTTCCGCAGTAAGCTGCTAGGCCCTCTTGAACACCAGCTTCCTCCGCATGACGGGAACCAGACTGTCCTTGCCACCAACATGTTTTCCAGGCGAAGAACTCTTTGACGCGTCGCATTTCTTCCAGGAGCAGCACCACCTCCTCAGCCCACCTATGCATCCTTGCTCGTGCTTTACACCATTCGATGCGAAGTGCTACCGTGACAAATCATTTTTACTCCCTCACGTTCGGATTAGGGACATAAGGAAAGGTACTCACCATCCTGTAAGTCCTCATCTTCATTCCCTGATACCCCCGGCGCATGCCAGATCCAAGAGAGCACGCGCCTCCCCTCCGTCTGTCCATCAGCTGCGACAGTCAGCGAACGGACATCTTCGTTCTTCAACACACGGATAACCGCATCCCAACCTGTCTTTCCAAGGATAGGACTCAAAGTCGACAGAGCAGTCCATGCGGCACGGTACTTGGTAACACCAGCCTTGATCTTCCCTTCCACAACATTCAGCGTGTTGCGAGCGCGTGTACATGCAACCTGGCCCCTGATATTCCCCTCCTTGAACCTCCAGAGATAGGAACGAAGACGCAAATTTTGGCGGATTTCCTCAAGCACGTCCAAGGCCTGTGCGTATCGTAATTTCCACTCGTACTCTTTTAGGCGATGGTCACTAAACGACTGGGGGCACTGAGATGGCAAAAGGAGGTTGAAAAGGTGGGGTCGTCCTTCACCCGATGATTCAGCATCGGTGGTTCGGGCATCGTCGGCACGCTGACGCACAACCAACGGCATATATAGCACCTGAAAGGAGGTCCAGGTCTCAATCTTGCGTTGCAATGTATTCGTTCGCATCTGTAATCGCGTCCTCTGCTGGTCTGTGGCATCTGAGACGAGCGACAACATTTCACTCCGTAAATGACGCCTGTAGTTCATCAGTATCACGTGCTTGCTATCGGGACGGTGAAGACTTACTGTTGGTCCTCCAGCTCTATCCCCGTGCTGACCAAGACACCTGGTGACACGTCGGGGTGGACTGATATGTCAATCCCTTCTTGCAATAATTTTGCTTCTTCTTTGGCGAGCTCAAGGCGGATCTTGGCTTGCGTGACAACTACGGGACATGAGGAACGCGTAAGGAAATATTGCACGGCACCATTACCTTCTTCTCGTTTGCGGCGGTATGGATTCTGTACTTTCCGATCCGCCTCCCAAGCCTCGACTTCACTTGTCCACTGGGATACTTTTTCGAGTGGTAACGAAGCCTGCAGTTCTTGTAATGCAGTAGATAGCTCCCGCTGTTGCACAATGGCTTCCTTTAACTTCGAGTACAATGCATCACCTTGCACGATTACCTGTTAATAGACATATTCGAGAGTAATGCAGCACAATCACATACCTAAACCTGTGATTTTTTTCCAATTCCAGTCACCGAAGAAGTCGTCTAACGTATCCCTCCGAGAGCCCGGACCCATTTCCTTGGTACTAGACGCCACAGGGTTGATATTCGCCCATCCACGTTCGGGTGCTTCTCCATCTGTACGTCCGACTCGAGGCATAAAGTTGAACGAATAATCCAGTTGACACGCTTCCTTGTGTGCAGGGAGATGAAACTTAGGCACGCCGAAGTCAACGTGCTTCATTTCCCGGTCGAGCTGCAGTTCAGTAGGAAGTTTCTCCATCCTCCCCCAAATTCTCTTGTTCCATTGGCAAGCGATATCATAAGACGCAAAGATGTTCGTTAGTAAGGCGAAATGTTTGATAGCCGAGAAGAAGAGGTAGTCCATGTTCACATATCTATGATACGATCAATAACTCAAATTTCGGGGCAACAAACCAAACTTACCTTTCTCCCTTCTGCAAATCCCCGACAGACGTGGGGAGCTTCATATTGTGACGTGCACAATCAACTGCCCCCACCCCCGTGGCTGCGAGCTCATATGACTTCTTTGAGTTGGCGAGATTCACAGCGGCGTGACCCGAGCACGTGCTTTTCTTGGGTACGCAAGTCAGGTGCACATATAGAAATCAAAACTATTCTTACCTCCTGCGTATCACCCGCATGGAGCAATAAATGCGTCTTGAATGCATTTTCCTCTACGAAGTATGCCCATCCAACATTCAGGCTGGGGTCGACTGTGTCATTTGATGCATTCCTCCGCTTCAAACGGAAGTTTGCATCTATGGCAACGAACAAGGTGTATATCCAACTGAAAATTATTAACAACATATACACAAATAGAAGCAGCATCACTTACCTTCTAGACGACGGAGACTTGAAGACATCAAGGGGGATGTTCTTTCCTGGTTGGGGACATGCAGGACAAAGCACCGCACATTGTCCGTGCGTTGTCGCTTCCACCCCGGCCGAATCATGTGCACGCCCCGCCCGTTTGAGGATCTTCAGATTCCGCCACTCACGAATCATACGCAGAAACTCCTTATACCGCTCCTATATCACATTAGTATAAACGAGTCTTGCATTAACAGTGACTTACCCGAGGCTTCTCGACTCCTGTATTGTCAGTAAGTCGTGCAAGAGTACAGTAGAATTCGTAAGCTGAAACCTTGGATTCGAATGAAAGAAGGTGGAACCACTGGAGGACTCCAAAAGTAGCTGCAGTACGAGGATCGCGGATAGTCGCTGGATACAGTCGAGCACGGAGTAATTGTTTCACACGTGATTGCGCTGTTTCGCAACCGCAAAAGTCCAGCCCGACCTCGTGGATGCCATTGCTATCGATAATAAGGAAATCATCTTCCGCAGAGACACGGACGGGCCGGATACAGGATTGCTTCATCGAATGTCCCAACTGGACACGGAGTCCAAGTGACTTGAGCGAGACTCGGGTGAAAAATGTTCCGTTCCATTGCTAATGCAACCGTATGGAATTGATGCAACAAATAGGGGATGGCAGTCGACGTACCTTGACGTGATGCAAGGGTAACGCTGTATGCTGTTCGAGAAAGCAATCGAGGCAATGGAGATCTGTAGTGAAGCAGTCGTCACAACAATACATCCCGGTTTGGGTGCGACAGTAGTTGCACTTCGTGTTAAGAGTTGCACGCCGACCCTCGTGGCGGATCAGTTCGTCCAAGAACAACGAACGGTGCGGTAACCAGGCTAAAAGTGGTCGGTCCTACCAGCAGGTTTTTTCAGTTAGAAAACACTCTGGAGAATAGTAACAGATGATGGACTCACACTTGTGTGCATGCGGCGTCTGAAGGTCTCGGAGGTCTCGGAGGTCGCACTGAGAGGCAAAGGCAATGACTCGGATGGGGGTGCGGATAAGTCGTCTGAGTCTCCGAGGTACATCTCCTCCGCGGGGTTCAGTTCGTCGGTGCCAGCGACTCGCATCTCCAAGCTTCTCTGGATGAATTGCCGTGCAATGGAAACGGAACCATGTTGTGCATGGTAGCTGACGTGTGGGATGGCTGATGAAGACGGTTCGTGAGCGTGAGAAGTCACATTGTCTGAGTCGTCGTCGCCGCCACTGTACATCTGCACCTTAGCCTTTGGACGACGTTTGGGCCCCGCCATTGTTACGATTCAGAGTGATGGAATACGATGATCAAGAATTTATGATGTGGAACTAAGAGATACGCGCATTTTAAGTAGATACATAACCGTAACGCCCGCTACCCTGAACCCTTGGACCTCGAGGACGGCTGAAAATTAAGGCATGAGGACCCAACGAAAGGTGCAGAGAAGGGGTAATAGAACTAACTTTACAACCCCCTCATTTACGTTGATGGGCAGCACAGGTTATCACTCGTCAGGCTTGTCCGCCTTTCAAATGGTTTGCTCAGTGAATCGCTACCAGTGAGTTGTAAATGCTACTCACATCGGCGAGGATCTCAGAGAAGCTACGGAGGATATCTGTGAGCTTACTCTTGTGGTCTGACTCTGATAGCTGGGAGACACCGTCGGAGAGAAGCCCAAACACGTCGTTGAAGAGCTGTGTAACCATGCGATCATCCTCGGCATCGTTCAGATGAGATGGGCTGTGCTGGAGCGGCGAGGCCGGTAATGAACGGGACACGTTGGAAGGGCGAGGTGAAGAATCAGAGCCCCTTTTGCGCTTGCGTGAGGAGGTGGGAGCGGGCGACCCCTGAGGCGTCGAAGTCTGTGTGCCAGAAGCACGAGGACTACCGGCGATGTAGACAACTGCGTGTAGTACATACGCAGAAAGTGAGAGAGGCCCACAACACAAGAACATATCGCACTCACCGGTACCACCAGGATTGGGCAACCAGATGCTCGGCACACCTCTTCCAGCAGGGCTGGGGCAGGGGCAGCTTTTCCGGGGCCTATGAGGTTCCATTTCTGTGAGCTTGAATTGCTCTGAACGAGTATTAATACGTCACGGCGGCGCCCTCACTGATCTTGAAATGGATCTTCCTGTTAAACTGAAGGCATCGGACCGACGAGAAAGGACATACCACCGCCGGTCCCCACGCTAAATAGTATCGGGGGAGTGTAGGAACCACTGCCAGTGGCAAAGTGACGCACTTATAAGAGGAAGCTGAGGGAGCGAAGGAGTCCACTCAGCTCACCATGGTCCAGCAACCCACCTCGTCTGTTGAAGTAACCACATCCTCCGAGAGTATGCGTATTCCAACCGATCAGGACAGTTCGGTTGACATTGGTAGGTGAAGTTTCGGCGTCTTAGAGGTTTTGATGCATTAACTATTCCTCTCAGCTGACTTCATCACACGCTTCACAAATATTCATTTGTCCGAAGTTGTACTTGCTGTGCTGGTCGGAAGCCCTCCCGCGGCACTTCCGACCAGTCCGGATGGTTCCCTCCCTGCTGTAGTTGGTACCGATACTTCGGAACAGGGCGTGAAGAGCTCCGAGTCCGATCCTCCTCTGGCCGCTCCACCGCTCGTTGTCCCCCAGTCCAACTCTTCCACCGTTACGCCTGTTAGCACTGGTTCACTGGGCGCTTCTCATATCACGTTACCTGGCCCCGGCATCGCCATTCTCACCGGCCCCAAGAACCCATCCGTCCTGATCCCTCCCTCGCCCAGCCCAGCCCCTCAGACGTGGTACCGGCTTTATCGTGGATACTACTACTATGTTCCTGCTCCCACTGCGGCCCCGCAATTCTATATGGTCACCAAGGGCCTCAAAGTGGGCATCTTCTCTGGTTGGTTAGTGATAACGTCTACCACTAGTTTCATCATTCCTCCGAGTCCTGACCGCTTTTTCATCCAGGGAAACCGCCGGCTCACTGACTCTTAAAGTGAGCGGGAGCATTCAGCGCAAGGTTTCGTCTGTCGAGCAGGGCATCAGACTTTTTGAGGAGACTTTGGAGAAAGGAGACGTCGTGATGTTGACTGTCTAGTGTACTCGTGTTACGTTCTGTACAATGCAACAATGCAAACCGACTTTCTTGGAGTGACTGCCAGCTACCACTGGATATCTGAATCAGCGTGCATGCCTGACTCATTCATTGAATACTTAGTAGTCTTTGTGTTGGCCCGATTTGATACATAAACTTGCTCGACCATAGTAAAGAACTCGAGTCAATCCTTGCCAATTTGACAAACCGCCTGTCATAACCACACGGCCCATGAGGATTGGGGTCTAAGATCACAGTCATAAGATGGATATGTATGTAGGCAATGTGATCAATCTAAACGCTATGCCCTAGTGCATTAGATCGACACTAGGACTACATTGTTTTCTAAAACTCCTATAAGCATCCTATAAAAATACTATAAGCATGGTGATGTCGACCCATATCATGTGACCTTCAGAGCCGCTGCCATATATTAGTGATCGATCGCTGGATGAATCACGTGCCACAACAACGATGGGACGACCAACCATTCACCACACAGCGGAGGCTCGTGCTATAGCTGCCCGGGCTGCTCGACAGCGATATTATGAACGGTGTGTAATCCATTACTCTGCGACATCTAACGTACCTACTGGTGGTAGAAATCGAGCAGCTATATCCGTGAAGATGAAACTAAAATATGAGGCTAGACGTGGCCGGGTTGTTGTATCGAGGCAAGTCATTTACTACCGTGTATTTTTTTGACTGACAGCTCGTGCTAAAAAGCCGTCCTGATTGTATAAGCCGTCCTGATTGTATTGCATCCAGCAAAGATAAACCAAGGAGCACTGACTGTAAGAGCAATGCATGCAAATCGTGAGTACTCGATTGATTGCTCGCCACGTGTTTAATCCCATGTCTCACAATGGATTAGGGAGGATGAGCTAAGAATCGTTGAAGGTGAACTTCTGGGCCTTTTTGGCGGTTCACTCAAGTCAACACTGGATAGTGTTCTCTCTACACCCAATGATGGGCAGGCACTCGGTGATACAATCGAGGAGTTGATCCTACGAGTCGGTGACATACAAAAGTCATCGAGGGATGCAGAAAGTCAAATCTTGCAGCGGTTTGGTGTCGGACCACGCTTAGCTACTGCGCAGAAAGTTGCGCGTTGTGTTGCCAGATCAATATCCTTCCTCGAGGATGTGCTTATGGCCGACTTAGAAGGGAATGTGGCCGCGCTGTACCAAAAAGGTGATCTGTCTTACCAGAAGGCGATGGACATTAGCTACGAGAATGCCGTTTTCCAGCATATTGCTGATCGTTGCAGGTAGATCTCGTTTGAGGTAGATTTGTCGTTTAAAAACTTAACAAAGAACTCGTTGGAGAATCATGTCCTTGCAACAAGCATTGCTTTAACAATGCCTAGAGAATGTCGTGGAGATGACTCCCACTTGTCTCTTTCCTCGCGGATTCTTCACCCGACGTCTCGTGAGTCCACCGAATTGTAGTGGCTTTTGTCTACTAAGCCAGTTCCCCTCAAGTCAATCCCTTACGAAAAAAGGTAGGTATCTATTTTATTCAAGAGCGTACACTGACATCTGCAGATGGGCGGAAATGATTGGGCTACCAAGGAGCAAAAAGAGTGGTTGCAGGACTACTATGACGAGCACTATGTTAAGTGCCTAGGCAGCCGAGACTACTCGCAATTCAAGCCCGTGTTCTGGGAAGCGTGGTTCCAAAGATGGCCTGAAATTGAGGCGCCGGAAACAGGATTTCCCCCAGGGACGACATTGGATTCGTTGACTCCAGCCCAGCGCAAACACTTGGGCGATAGAATCGACAAGCGTCAAGACGTAAGTCTTGCAATACTCTTTCAGATTATTTGACACTAAGCATTCGAATCCACCTAGCAACTGATCAATGCGATGAGGTGGAAAGCAAACACTTCACGCGAAAAACGAGCCGCGTCTGTCGTCGACCCATTCAAGACCATCAACCAGCTTACGAAGGATTCCTCAAAGCGGTCACGCACCTTGACTGAGGAGCAAGTTTATTCGAAGCTGTACTACGAAGAAGATATCAAACCAAGGTTCGAGGCGGAGTGTGCGCAATTAGGCCTTAGCTCAGGTGCTAAGAGTGAACGAATGGCTATCCGCCGAAAGGTGACGAAGGAAGCCTGGGATGCTGCAGCTCAAGACGAGCAACGGCGGCATCAAGTTCTTGAGGAGAAGGCTCGACGTGAAGCGATAATGGCCCAAGAAAAGGAAGCAAGGAAGGCAAAGGCAAAGTTGCCTGTCACCGACTGCTTGTCCTGCGACCCCAATGACATCAACCTCAAGAAGTAAGTAAAGCTTTGCACTGTGTTAAGTCGTGTCTCGGGAACTTACTGCACGACTCCATAGGATCGTCAATGAGCTGCCCGCCATGCTGATGCAGCTTTTCGAAAGTCTCAAAGAGAAGACAGGTTGGTCGTTCAGCGTTCTTGCTGGCGGGCCCGATTACTCCACTCAGAAGAACAAGGTGAAGACGTTCAGGTAGGCGTTCAGAAATTCCAATGTAGAACAATGCCTCATGTTATTAGTGTCCACGTTGGGGAGACTCCCTTAGGCATGGATTTCATGCAGTCGCATGGGGCCTTCAAGGAGCATGTCATGAGACCGTTCGATTTGTTTGTTTGTCATATCCATGGCAAGTTTTTTTTTTGTTCCTTGCCCTTCGCTATGGCTTCTGACTTAGCTAAAATCAAGCAGCTAATTCCGTGAGGTCTTCGCAAAGCTTGAGCAAGAGTGACAGATTTTCTTTCCCTCCGCCTGCTGCACCTCTCGTCCCCACTGTCCCCCCTGTCCCCGCTGCCCCCCCTATCCCTGCTGTGCCCCCGGTCCCTATGCCGTCATTCGCAACACAACTCCCCAACAACCATCTCCCGGGTGCTGAGCCCGAACCCCCGAGAATTCAGGATACCATCCCGTCACCGCCGGCTCTCTCCAGCGATGGCCATCTCTCAGGTGACGATGTATCTATGCGGTCTTTTTCCACAAGACAGGATGACGACAGCATGTCCGTCAATTCTGACGTCTCTATGGGGTCTCAGTGGTCCTTCGATACTGGAGCCAGCTTTCATGAAACTCGTGATAGCCCACCACCTCATGGAGTATACCTGCCACCGGCCCCATCTTCTGCAAGCATTCCTGGTTTCCCTCTGCTCCCACCGAACTACTCTTTCCTCGACGACTTGAATGACACCTCCGACATTGGCACTGATGCGGGAAGTTTTGAAGCAAGTTCCCGGCGGTCATCTGTTTTTGGAACCTCTGCTCATGACTCCGGCCATACAACACAGAATGGGCCTCACGGGCAACTGTCGCGCACAATGACAGATCACAGTCTTTCTAGGGTATGTCATGTAAATAAATTAGACAACCTTGACGCTTACCAAAGGTCAACCATTAGTCTGCTCCGATAGAAACTGTCAATGTCATGCAAGATCTTGGCTCCAATGCTGGCTATGGCGGCACCATGATGGCGGATCCACCTGTACACAGTCTCCGCTCCTTCTTGCAGCCGCCTCAAGTAATGCAGACCACTTTATCCACTCCGCGCGAAGCTGCAACCGCTTCAGGTCATTCTATGCAAGATGAAGCACCGACCGCCTCATCAACGACGGACTCGGAGCCGTCCCCGTTGCCCCCCACTGCAAACGCTAAGCCGGTGGCCACTGGAGTTCGGTCTCTCCCACCCGCCGCGGTCAGCACATCGACTACCACTCCCGAACTGCGGTCTCCGTCAAAGAGACTGCAAAGGAGACGAGCTCCAGCTCAGGTGTCATCTCCGTCTATTAACCCCACTCCCCCACCTGGGACGGAATCAGACAGCGTTTCTGGTGCAGGTCCTCGCAGGTCTGGTCGCTCGGTTGTCCCATCCATGCGCAACACCATTGCAAATCAAATTGGAGTGGTTCCTGTTCGTTCTGGACGCGGTCGGAGGATCGTTTGAGGTTGTTTTGGTAGTGTTCCGTTGTTACTTCTTGTCTACCACTTGGTCGTGTTGCACATTTTGTAGTTGAATTGTTGTCCTGGTACTGTAAGAGACTTGCACCACATCTTGGTGTGAGTGTTGCATCACAATCACTAGTAGCAACGACCTGTGCATCACTGGTTCTCGTGATGATTCGTCACGGTTTACAAAGACTTGCATCATTGATTGTTACGAGTGATGCATCACTCTGCATCACTCGGTTGCCTGATGAATCCGGGACGATCCGTCTCATCTCCTGGCGTGCCTGATGAAGTTGAATTTTTACTAAGTATCGTGTTATTCCAAGATGAACAACGATTAGTATACAAGCTAGAACGAGCCCCACATAATGGAACGAGTAGAAGATATGATGCAACAAGAGCTGCACTGTAACCTCCAACAGGAGCGCGAAGATAGAAAGGGGGAATGGGGTAGGAATACAGTAAGATTTTGCTAAAACGAGTTGGCAACTGGTTGAGAACGCATGTCGGGAATTACGACGTTCATCAGTGCCAAAACACTGAGAAGCGAAGGGAAACTGTAACGTACCTCTGTGGAAATGTCGGAAGCTGCAGGGAGGTCAGGAAACAGTACAGCGGGTCGAAGACGACGGTCACCGGGGGGCGAGAAGGCAAGAGGGGTGCATTGCTGGCAGACCGTGGCATCTACCAGCGAAATTTGAAGAACGTGAGGCCCGAGGGGTGCGGGAAAGGAAGGGGTGGGGAGGGAGGGAGCGGGGAAGGGACCCGGGTGCAGAATAAAAATGAGCGTTAGAGTGGGTCGAGAGAACGATAGTCGCCGGGGGACGAGAAGTTGAAAGCGAGAGGGGTGCATTACCGGTGGACCGTGGCACCTACCAGCGAAATTTGAAGAACGTCAGGCCGGAGGGGCACTGGAAAGGAGGGAGCGGGGAAGAGGCCCAGGTACAGAAGAAAAACGAGCGTCAGAGTGGGTCGAGAGAACGAGACGGTGCATTGCCGGCAAACTGTGGCACCTACCAGCGAAACTTGGAGAACGCGCGGCCGGAAGGGCGTAGGGAGCAGGGGAGCAGGGGAGCGGGGAACAGAAATGGGGAATGGAGAACGGGCCCGGGCGCAGAAGAAAAGGATCCGGAAGAACCCGGAACATCAGCAGACCACTTTTGATCGCGTGAACACCTAGTTATATCAACGGAAATCGAAGAACAGTGAAGGGACGTGCCTGGAATGGGGGGAAATGTTCAAAGCCTAAATAGAATGTCGAGAATGCAGGTACAGACAGGAGGGGATCAATGGATAGATCAGATCGGCAAGATTTGCAAAGGCCGATCAGAGCTAAATGAGGAAGGAAGGCGAGCAGGAGTGCTACTCCCAAGTAATGCAGGAGTAATGCACAGGTGATGCACAAGTGATGCACAATAGTTATTTCAACTGGCTGTGCACTACAGTCTGCATTGTTATTACAATTCATTGTCTGCACTAAAACTACAGCAGAGCCTCCTTCCATCTGGTCGAGAAGATTCACGTTAGCAACCATTGTCACTGATCCGAGCATTGAATGATCATAGCCTGCGTCTCATGAAACGTCACGATGCACAGTTCAAATTCTAGGAACTAACATCAACGACGACCAAGATGAGCGTGGTGGAGAACTCACAAAGGGAGGTCCCTGCCCACAGTGCGGCGAGGATGCTGAGGCATGCTGAACATGGAATCTCGTGGCATTCAGGCGCGCCGTCTTTGCTTTTGAGTTTCGCGAGGAGCGTGCTGCGCTCTGTATTGCGCACCGTCATGCATGGTCTGCTGGTCCAAAAGCCAGATGAATACCATCGCAGATCACAGGGAGGCCTCCGCGACATGTATTCTAAGGCTGCACGCGGCATCTGTCAGAAAACATAACTAATGTCACCGTCAACGCACCAGATTCGGCACCCGAACCCAAACACAAAGGGGATCTTGTCATCGTGTAGCCAACCTTGCCTTCTGGAATGAACACCTCGGGGCTCGGATACTTGTTGTCATTGTGCGACGTCGCCCTGCCATGACCTATCACCGTCGTCGTGCGCACGCAAAAGATACTTACCAGACATTCGGGATGACCGCCATGCCTGTACAAAAATGGTCGAACGGGGCTGCTCCCACAGTCACGTACGTACTTACGTTGCAGAATATAATACCCTTGGAAGATATCATCTTCGCTGGTCGCATGAGGAAAATTCCTATAAACTTGTCAAACGGATCCCGGAAAACCAAGCAAGCAGTAAACGTACTGATAAGCAGCACAGAGAGTGCCAGCGCATCGTTTCCCGCATAATGACAGCCACATATGACAACGATGCTCAATCTTCAAAGTCTTGCGCCCGACCACATCATCGATCTCCGCTTCTGCACGTTGTTGAGCCTCTGGGTGATTCATCATGAGGTAGACAATTGTCACAAGAGTAGCATTCATCTGTCGAGTAGCGACTCAGTGATTTAAGTCGAGGGAAGGTGAAATGAACGAACCTTCTCGACAGCAACTGAAGATGTCGTTGGTTTGCACGACACAGATATTTCTACTGAATGGAGAGATCACCTGCGTAGTGTCCCGGCAGAGTCCTTAAACGGTTTGAACTAACTTCGGATCTTTGGAACCATCGTCTAGGTGTTATCAAACGATTGCATCAGTAACCATGGATGGCACTGCTGTGCCTTCTCTCTTATATTGCCCATTGACCCCTACAAACACGATTATTAACTTCGGGTACGCACGATCTGCAGTCTGACCCACTCGCATCATGGTGATTTTACTGCCTGGACCGCGAGACGTCGACACTCGTGCGCGTGCGTTTTGAACCCCATTCTCGGAAGTTACTGTGGGAATGACCCAACTGAATTGAGCATATCAGTAGTCAATCGACGAGGTACACTAAAACGACAGACCAGATGGGAATACGATGCATAACGCGATGACTCCGACCCACGTGGCATGTAGAAGAATGCCCGCGTCGCATTGCATCGATGGAAGGAACGTCTCTTTCCATTTTGTGTCGTACTCATATGTCACCTCCATAACCACGGTGGCCGAGAGCGTGAGCACTGGGATATCTCCCCGGGGGCGAAGACAGACGTGGTGAAATAGTCTGCGTAGTGGGAGGGATCGTCTAACAGATATGTCGCCAATTCGTACACCTTCCGTGGTCATTTGAGACGTTGAGCCAGCACATCCTGAGTGTTGAAGAATTGGTGCAAGAGTCCTCGGTAGCGCGCGCCGGTCGTCGCCCGAACCTTTGCCAAGTCTGAGTTCGTCCCAGCAGCGTAAAAGCAAGTCAGAGGTGGAACTCACAGATCTGCGACGGTAGACCCACGTCGCATGCCTGATGATGGATTAGCCAAATCCAGTGTACAAAGCAGCCAAGTTTGTAACGGTCAGGAAGTGCTCGATATAGCCAAAATCATAGACATACCTGTAGCAACGATGGCCTACTAAGCAAACCGATTAACCGCCTTATTCGATACGTTATTGTAGTTATTGTAACCACAAAGATATTACACGTACTAATGCTTCTACAATCGCAATACCGTCCTGGATCCAGCTGGGACTATGCTTGACTAGGACTTGTCTTCCAGGTACGGTAGATGCCTCACCAATCATACGATCTCCGTCACCTTGTCATCGATGATGATGAAGTTCATGCCCTGCTCGTGAAGCATTTGAATAGCAATAATACCCTTCACCCCATCTTGGAGGGTAAGGACGGTCATGGTTGATTAGACGACGTGGACATTTCGCATTCTGTGCGAACTGTGACACAGGTGGTCCATGTTCTGGCCTTCGGCGACTGGGTCTGCTGTGGCATCGATACTGCTCACAAAGCGTTTGGGCTACCGTGAAGTCAAATGTGAAGACAAAGGGAAACAGTGCACCTGGCGAGAGTTTTGAGGATTACATGGCGGACCACTTGGTAGGCACTGAGTACTGAATACTGGGCAAACATTTTTTATCTCCGTCACGAGCCACAGTGTGATGAGTGGAAAAACGTGGGCATCATTGCTCGGCCTCGAGCTCCCATTGACCATGCTGGAAGGCTTGCAAAAGAGTAGAACAATATACATAATAGATTTCGCATGGTTAGCATGTTGATAAAAGGGTAGAAATGGACTAGGTACTTGGATTTCACTGGACGGAGAGTGTGACTACTGAATTGGAGGATGACAACCATGATTTCCTTGCTTTTACAATTGCTACTAGTAAAGTCCATACGCACTAAGGTCTGGGAGCGGTAGATCAAGAAGTGAATCGAGGGCTAGAACAGCCTCTGCTCGGGACTCTGAGGTGAGCCCTTGGATGGGGGATCCATCCCTCAACATCCTGAACCAACCATTGATCTTATAATAGATGGCTAGGAAATGTTCACGTCGGCGCTTCGTGACCAGCAAAGGCTCGAAATTTTTGATTTGCAGTACATCTGCATCAATCACAGCAACAATCTACAAATAATTAGAGATGGTAAGAAATAGAGTTCAAGAAGTGAATACTAAATTACCCATGCCAGGCCGAAAGCGAGCATCGGGTCTGTTGCTCGCGTGATCTCGACCCACTTGTCGATGCCAATGCCAGTGTCATTTCGCATATGTTGGTATACTTGAATGAATCCGACCGACTTTGATTCCCGAAGGAGGTGATGCAAAAATTCTTGGATAGCTGGTTGTCCGAACCAAGTGAACTAAAAGTAGAGTCAAATCGATCCCAGAGGGAATATTAATCTCACTTACCGCCGGGAATCCAACGCCTTGAGATACATCACCTGCATGGAACATAGGAAAGCCATACCTATCGTCCCAGATGAGGCCACCGCCTAGCACCCTCCACCTCGAGAGGGTCACTGTATCGTTGAGGCTCCGGAGGAGGACGATGCGAGGGTAGTAGAGTTGTTCTATCGGTTGGTATGATGGAGAAAGGAGCCTGCGTGTTGCGTCATACGCCCTTTGAAGAAGGATATCCTTAATGATCGCGACCTGATTAACAGAGTCAGGTAGTGTAATTTTTTGTCATTAGTAGCTACCTCTGCTTTGAACGCGGCTCGAAATTTGGGATCCGACAGGGTCGTATGGAGTTGTACGCCCCGAACCGTGATGAGGACTAATAATGTGTTTTAGTTAGTCTTACGGTTTTTGCTGACAGGGAACGTACCATTCTTCGGCCCGGGCCAACTCGCTGGATTGGTTTGGACTCGGCGCATGAGGTCGATCGCCTGGTTGATCGAACGTGTAACCTGAGTAGCTGACGCACTTCCAGGTGCGCAGTTTATGGTGCAAAGGTAATACGTGAAAATCGAAATGGCATCAGTCCCAATCAAGAACCACTCGAGGGAGTCATCCAAGAGCGTTTGAAGGAACGTCCCTGTTTGATTAGAATATGTTAGTAATTCCAGGAAATAACAGAATTATTTACGCGATTGGAGCACTGTTGGATGGTGATCATTGTCTTCGAGGTTGAAGTCCGAGTCATCCGACGAATCACTGTCAGGGTCGTCGACCTCTACCGCCGTCGAGGACGTAGACTCGGAGTTGAGAGGGCTTTGGACAACCAGAGACGATGGATTTTCAAGTCGCTCAAAATTGAAGAATTCGTCAAAAAGAGAGGAATCAATGACCTCGTCGTCTAAGTTCATGGTGATGGAGTAGACGATACCGCAGTGACCATAAACACACCCCAAATTTTGGAACTTGAAGCCCTTCGAGTTTGGGTCGCCTGACAACTTGAATGTCACCCTGACGGTACATTGCGTAAATTGGAAGATGAACCCCGCCTCGACTCATCGATAATCACCTACAGTTCTGACCAACCATACAAATCGCAGGTTCGCTGAGTTGGCAGGTGGTTCGTTGAGTACAGCGACCGTGCTTCTCAAAACAGCTGAATGCGGATACATCCCCTACGGGACAATCTGTAATACGGTTACTAGTACAGGAAAGGTTAGTACAGGAACAGTCAGTGCTTCTCAAAACAACTTCTGAACGATAGTATCCGCGTGTTCGCTGAGTTTGGGGTGGTTCGTTGAGCAAACGGAGTCCCCGTGCTTCTGAGAACAATTGAATGCGGACATCCCCGTAGCTGTCGAGTGCTTTGGCACTGCAATTCGGCATGGTTCGTTAGCCTATCTGCCGAATTCCCTGCTCCTCCCTAATTAGAAGGCATCTACTTGTAAGCAAAGTAATTGTAGGATCATCTTGTAGGTATAACAAGCCATCGAGGGAGTGTTCCGTGACATCTTGGGTCTGGAATACATCAAGTGTCTACTGAAGTGCAGGACCCGGTATTGGATGATGAGGGAAAATTGTAAGAATGTTGATGAGATATAGACATAGGTGATCGCTGATAACTCGGGGAACTCGTGGGCAGCTCAAGCGGGCCTGGAAAAATATCACGATGGAGACAGATCAACAAATGACAATTGCTCTGGCACAGCCGTGAAATGCTTTTTTGAGCTGCTGCAAAACACACTGATTCAGAGGTCGCTCATGCGTGAGGTGTGTCCGAGGTTTACTGACATTGTGAGCCTTCGCAGCTGCACAGCTGCATGTGAGTCACCTTGGCAAGGTCATATATGTATATGAGCTGTGGGCAGTTCTCGTACTCCGCGTTGGTAGTGAGAATCGTAGTTTGTTAGTTGTTCGTCCACCTAGCAAGGCCCGTGGCACGTCGCTCAGTGACTACGTCCATCCACTGTGAAAGTCTAAACTCCGCTTTGGCATGTGACAACCTGCGTGACTCTGAAGATAAACCGCAGAACTACCGAAAACAAGGTCCTCCACATCTTCGCTATTGATTTTATTCTTTGAAGTTCAGTCGTGCAGATATAGTGTAAAAACTGAGTCCTATACAGTGGGCAATATTGTAGAAACGAAATCGAGTCCAGTAGAACCAAAATGCCGAATTGGCAACAAGTCAATCACGGAACCAAACAGAACTTGTTCTGGTTCTTGGCTGTACATACTTACTATTTATCCCGTCTACCCACGCACAACGTTCTCACCAAGGTCCGTTTCATATGGAGGCCAGGCAGTTTGAACCTCTAGAGCAAGTTCCCTCCCCCCTCTACGCCTCAAAGAAGAAGATGATTGGAGTTCAAACCCCAACCCTTCTGACCTCATCTCACACGGAGAGTTATCGATGCGCCGAGCTTTACAATTCTTCTCCTCCCTACACCTCAACAAGCATGAAGCCTGTGGAGTACCAACCCATACCTGGTAATTGGGCTTTCAGGAACCTACGAGCTGCTTCCCGCATTTCCAAACAGGCTCCAGAGTCTTTGGAGAAAGGTGAAGATGTCAAAAACGCAGACAAGCTTCAAGAATACATGGCTGAAGTACTGAGCAGAGCTCGCCGAATGGTCCATTATTTTGCCTTCTTCATCAAATACCTAATACTGACAGAAAATACAGGGAGGGCCAATAGATGTACCGCAACGAAAGCCCATTAGTGAAGTACATTCAGAGTACCTCTCTTCTCTTTCAAGGAAGAAGGTTCTAGTACTTGCGCTGGCTGCAGAAGAGTTAACCTACGAAGAGTCGGAAGCTGTGCTGCTTGAAGCATACGGTCTCTCGCATCTCAAACACATTCGTGATGCCCATTACGTTACAGACAACCCCAAAACAGCAATTGGTAGATACTTCGACGCTGTTTCTGGCATCCGCTTTGATCCATTGGGGATGTAGGCATATTGGTTAGTGTGTTCCTGTGTGGTCATGGCCCGTACTTATTTCCATGCAGTGGTGTAAACGGAGTAACTTATGAACTTGCCCTGTGGCGGGGTTGCCACTTTGATGTTGTATGTTCAAAGGACAGTTTCTTTCTTTTTAAAATATTCTACCCTCGTGTCCTCCCTTTTGGCACAGTATATGGGTTGTACGAAACGTCGACTTCTTTGAGCTTTATCACATTATCAGCATACGAATATTATTACCCAGAATATCGTTGAATGTATGATTGTTTTTCTTAAGCTGGCGAATACAATGTTTTTTTTTTCTTTCTCTTTACCACCTGTCATCATCTAGGCCAATAGTACTGCCCTAACTTGACGGAGTGACACCCTTTGCAGCTCTCAAGCTGAGTTCCAATTCCCGGTCGTCTACCTTGTTCCTGATGAGTCCTTTGACAAGCGAGCCTGCGGTGAGTCGGTTGTCGTATCTTGGTTCGTTGAAAACCGACCATCTTTTGTAGAATATCCTTCCGCTGCTGCAATATTTGCATTGTTTTCGAGGTAGAAGCTCTTGCCAGTAACTGGGCTTGGGTTCGAGACTGACGTGTGGTCGTTGGGTACAAGCGTCAAATGTACCACCATCCAAAATTTGCGCCCTGCATCTTGAACGAGTGCCTGGGCATTACAAATAATTTTCTCCTGTCATTTGGAGGCAATGTTGATCTGGTTTGCCCTTAGAGTAACTACCCGGCTACTCATTCTCGGTGGCTTCTGCACAAGACTCAGCAAGCTCACTATTATCGGCTCTCTGCGAACGTCACCCTCACCTCCTCTGGAGATGACTCCGGTCACATCTGATGCTGTTTTGTTCTGAAATGGGTCCAGCATGTTGCAGAGGGACGCATTAGAAATGTATTCTATTTTCCAAGCTCGCAATGCGGGCGACGAGGGCGTTTTCCTCGTCGAACGTGGGGAAATCATAGTATGCGCAGGCTTGGCAGAAATGTGTGATTCTTTCGTTGGTGGCAATCGGCTGAAAGTGATCGATTTTCAAGTGGGATGTTCTATTACGCCTTCAACTTCACTCGGTCTTAGGAAATTGCAAGGAGAGTACTTCGGGCGATCTGCCAGTGGCGTGGATTCACTGCAGAACTCCATCCCGGCGCCCTTCTGCGAAGGTAGCATTGTCAGTACTCGGATGAGTGTCTCCAAGTCAGGCTCGCCCCAGGAAACGCTTCTTGCGCTCCCTATGCATCATCTCTGTCGCTCTCTGTCGTTGCGCTCACAGTGGCAGTGTTCATGCGTATGGTACGTCTGCTTGCTCCCATCATGATCAGCCCCATCTAACGATGACTTTTGTCCATAGCGTTGACCCTGCTGCCTTGAGTGGCATGTGCGATGGTCTCCTCTCCCGTGCCCTCCAATTCGACCTTCGCAACTTGGAACCACTCCAGACCCTGGCCAGCGCCCGTCTCTCGCAGGAAAAAGAAGATGAGGTGCCCATCGCCCTCCGCATTTTCCCTCTTCACCCGACGCGTCCGATGCAGTCCCACTCGGGCCACGCCCTCCTCTTGTTCAAAACGCGCTCTCCGTCCAGACACGCATACCCACGCCAAGCTTCTGCTCGAATATGGTGCCTACCCGGATGTGCTGGCCTTCCTCCTCGAAGGCATGCTCGCGGGTGGCTGCTTGCGACGGGGACATTACTGATCCCGATTCTGGTGCTGTTGAGCTGAGCGCCGTAAGTGCTTCTTCCTCTCCCTCTTTCTCCCTCTCCCTCCCTCTCTCGGATCGCTGGATCGGACGCTGGCGCATTCATCCGTGGATCAGTAGCTGTACGCTTCCCGGGGACACCCGGGTGTACCGCTGCTAAAACAGGCCAAGGAGCTTGTTGAGGAATTGGACGCCCTTGGGTGCACCTGTGCGAAGATGCTGGGAGACATAAGTGCGGTTGTTAATAGAGATATGACTGGGTATGGTACGTGGACATATCCTCTTTTTTTCATCATTGGATCCTAATCATTATGATACGGACTCGGAAACAGACTGACCCGGAGTATGTTCCTCTTCCCCCTCGTTCTCCAACTTCATGGTTAAACTAACTATAATGGTGGTGCTCACTTTCTTCGTAATTTAACTGTTAACTGTTTTGCGTACAGCAAACACGACGCCGAAGTACAACCATCGAACTCATCGTACATAATTCAGATCAAGTCATCTCCGAGAAGCGCTGCGGATGGTAATTAAATTTTTGCTGTCTCTGCATCGATCAACGGAGCTAAGTGTTTCAACACGATTTCAGGGTCCTTGGTTGGTACATGGCTTGTTCCAGGCGGTTCACTCGAGTACCTTTCTATCGCACCATCGTCCGACCAAAAGTTTATCGCCGCCACCGGCAGCCGTTCACTGTCCTTTTGGGATGCCTCAACGCACCAGCAAATTGGCCGTGTAATTGAACATAACGGTGGAGTTTACTTCATAGCGCTTTCTCCTGATGACGATCGTGTTGTGACTGGCGAGGAAGATGGGAAACTTACTGTGCGGAGTCTTCGCGACAACCTTCCGGACTCCTACTTTACACACCACGTAAGCGCTTCCCCTGCTATCCGTTGGTCAATCTAACCACAATCTCTTCCCCTAATTCTTCTGTATTGTGAGTGTGTCCGAACATCGATTTACTACCTTTTCTGACTATTCCAAGAGTCACAGCTGTGCCCCTCATACAAACCAGCGACGCGGCATTCGAAACATGGACACAGGGTGACTTGTCCCAAGTGGAACAAGTTCTCACAAAAGAGATGTTGAATCCCCTGAATCCTTCTCGTCATGCGCAAGTACTCGCTCAACGCTCTCTCGTACGATCCCGTTTGAAATAGTACAAACTGGCCATCGACGATGCAACAAAGGTAACCTTTTCGTCTTCTTCAGAATGGTCTCGTATTGAATACATACCAGTCTGTTGGGGTGCAGCGATCAGCTGTCGGTCAGATCGCAATCACGATAGCTCGCGCCGGTGATGGCGAGCATGATGCCGCCATGCGCGTGTTTAGCCTCGTGCTTGCTCTCAACCAACACCAATCTCGTGTTGTTGATCAAGGTGTGGGGTCATCGATTTTGCAGCTACTTGTACTGTTGTATAATTACACTCAGGCTATCGTCCTGTTCGAACGTGGACGACACGATGAGGCTATCTCGCGGATCAAAGATTTGATCAACATTGTCGACGACAAGGCGATGTACGTCGCCGTCCAAGTAAGTAACTACCGGGATTGTCAGTGCGAGATGATGATCAGGGTGTGCTTAGGCTCAAATGCGCCTCCTACTCGCAGGGTTGTTGTTGAAGGAAGGCGACCACGAGCAAGCTGCGGAATTGCTCAGGCGGCGCGCAGTGGACGTAGTCACCCCTGAAGAATGTCCCGAGTTAGTCGTAATCTCGCTTGTAAGCTGTTCACTCTCCGTCCATGAACGTCCAGACCAACACCATTCGGAAGATGTTTGGATGGAATTTCTTGGTGGCGTTGTTCTCGCAATCGAGCAGCATCTTCAGCAATGCCTGAAGGCCTTGGAGGATATTGGGGACGTAGCTATGAAGTCCGAGAAAGCAGAAGAAGCGATTTCAAGTTACACTGCTGCGTTGTCTTTGAATCCTTCGAATCCTGCAGGTCTCCTGGTCAAACGAAGCAGAGCCATGGAAATGCAAAATTCATGAGAGGATGCACCGAGAGATGCAGACGAGGTACCAAATTTTTCGTCTCAAATATACGAAAATGCTGAATTCGATCACATTAGGCAATCAAGTCGGACCCGCTGGATCCCTGGGGATACAAAAGAAGGCATTGGATACTGCATGCTTTGCAACGCTACGATGAAGCAGTCGGTACCCTTAATCACATGGTTTCCCTCACAGAAAATCCTCTAGCCAATTCGAGTACACAGTGCGAGTGTCACGGTGGCGGCGGGAGAGATGCCGCACTGGCCCACCTTTTGGAGAATATGATGGCTAGTCTAGGCGAAGCTGCGGTGCTTGCCTGGACGGGTCAGTCTTCATCCTACAACAGCTGCCTTCCTGAAACCCTCGCTATTCATAACCTAGCCTCACATCCTTTTCTCACCATCAATGATGCTGAAATGGATGCGCGCATCGCGGAATTAAAAAGTTCGATGTCTCCTACCGATGCGATGATTGTTCATGAGCGATTCATCCGCGTGCCATCAACGCGGTTTGCCAACTCGAGACTCTACCTTCCCTGCATCATGTTTCCAGTCAAGAAGCTCGTCGAGAGAGATGCCGAGATTGGTGAAGAAAAGTGTTACCGTGCCCGGTATCAGGCATTGGTGACGTCGAATTTCGGACAGGCTCCCGTTGTCGGAGCCACGCAAGCTTGCTTTCGCCCATCCGTGGATTCGTGATCCGCGTGGCCCAGCCGAGGAGGAACCTTGTGGAAGCTCGTCGGATAGCGAGGACGATTCTTTGTCGTGGTCCGGTTCTGACGCGGAAGAAGAGTCTTTGTCTCCAGCCGCGGCTGTGGCTAATGTGGCCGCGCCGCTGTATGCGGGACCCATCGCCACCATGGACCCCTCTACCTGAGCGTTGCGGCTAGTCGTCCGTCTACAGAAGCCGTTCCATGCTCTTTTGTTGCAGCAACAGGGGGAAAGTACTTGGATCGCCCCCTGTTCTTTGCCGTAGACCTGTGCGTATTTGCGTTCTGTCCTGCGTGACCTCTTTCTTGGGCTGCTTCTCAGGCTGACGGTCGAGCGCTTCTCATCCCCGTTTGCGCAGGTTCGGCTGGGAGTCGATAACTTCCGTCTTGCAGTACAGGTTGAGGTTCGAACCATACCGATCTGTTGCACCAGTCCTTCCACGCCAACGCCGTTCGGGTGCACTGCAACAGACACCTGGAGAAGGCGTATGAGATGTTGATGCGTGGGCCACATCACCACGTGCGTATGTTACACGACAATTTTTATATTTGCCCTCCGTGTCTCCCGCGATGACATTGTACTCATTCGACTAATTCATAGGTTCGTGGCAGCCGTAGTCATGGGCGTGACGTATCGGTACGACCTAAAGAAAGGTTAGGCATTCGCACCGATGATGCATCGAGCGTCGGAAATCTTCATCAGCTTGGCGGCCACAGCGCGAACTGTCCGTCTTGTGCACCACGTTTTCATTTGAATTTGGTGAGCAGAACCAATCCGGTCTAGTATTCAATCCGTTGAAAATGCGCATGACGCAGTGAAGACTTTACCTTCATAGTTACCAGATATCTCAAGTCCATGGCTGCCGCGCTGAAGGGGTGAATGCACCTTACAAGTGGGTTCAATGACGTATCGTATGTCCCAAAATTGTTAATGATCGTGTGCGTGTGTGGCTAACAAGAATACTTACAAGAACGAATGTAGCGCTGTACCATCTGTGGTCGCGGATGCCATCGTTCAACACCATCTGGACGGTAGTCCGGACAAACAAGAACTCGTGTAGCCGTCAAAGACTCTGCGGACACGCAATATGCAGGTCATCACTACTCTCCGATTGGATCTCGGTTCATTCCTCTAGGCTAACAACATCCGCACTTGCGATGGAGACAGTTTGTCTTACTTCCCCTTTGATTGGGATCATGGGCTGACTTTTGAGCAGACGAACGCAACAATTGTTATATCTGTCTATCTAATGATGAACCACCCCGATAATCCAGCAGAGGCCGAGATTGATCGCTGATGCAGACAAGAACGTCAACGCAGCTCGCTCACACACTATATTAATACATCGAGCCAGAGATCGACCCATGGTTAACTAAGCCGAAGCCAGTTCAGGTCAAGGGGCTGCAAGAAGCATTTGAAAGCATGGAAAAAGAGGGAAAGGGATGTTCAGGGCAGAACGATCTACGGGAGAACATCAACGATGCTGCTGACTCTGGGGCACCGGAGGGTAGGCAGTTCTAATTGCAGCACGGATCTAGCTTATTCATATCTGTTTCAGCAGAGTTGGGTCTTCCTGACCCACGCACTCAACCTGTCGGTATCATGTTCAAGTTTCCATCAAGTCTGCAACCCGATCTCGCATCCCCGAAATGGAAGGAGCGTCAAGAGGTACTGGATGAACTACTCGCCCTTGTCAATTCTACTCTCTGGATTCAAGATGCACCGGAGCTGGCAGAGCTTGCGAAGTCTCTGGCCGCCTGCATACACGAGGATGCCAATACCAGTTGTACCACGACAGCCACCCATGTCGTAGAAGGACTTACCAAGGGAATGACGAGCACGTTCGGAGAACAGAGGGAGGCTGAAGGCATAGTGCAAGAGGTCTTGCCGATGCTGTCTCTCGTTTGGCAAGTTGTACGTGGCGTTGTCAACGGGGAATTTGAGTGAAAAACGATGCGAAGTCGAAGAAGCCAGCGGAAGAGGCTAACGTTCGTTTGTCCTCAATCAAGGTATGTCGCGCTATGGGTGCAGTGGGGTCTCCGAACACTTAAATAGGTCAATCTAGCATATGGCCACTAAGCAAACAGAAAACTCCCGATGTTCTCGCGGACGCGTTGACTTGGAAAGATACATCTGTCCTCGAGTTTGGAATAGCTGGACTTTCACTTCGTAGCCTAATCGAGTTCCTCAAAACCGCTTTAAAGAATTCCAATGCCGCGGTACGCACCGATGCAATCCAAACTCTGGTCACAGTGAAATTTTTTTACAGGACCAGGTGCGCCTAGAGAGATGAAAAGTATTGACTGTCGTGTGAGTGGAGAGCCGGGCCTTTGTGGACCGTTTCATCTTCGCCCGATTCCATCTAAATACTGACGCGCGTTAGATTTGGTATAGGAGTGCCAATTTTGATGACGAAGAGATCGAGTATCATGAACTTGAAGAAGACAAGCGTCCTATCAAGATAGGCGAAACGACTCTGTTTTGTTTTCTATTGACTATTATCTCTTAGCGCGTGAACAAAGGCTTCTACTCCCGCTTGATATTGGTCTTTTCTGAAGACCACGAGCATCCCTCAAACACTCCCTCCTCACACTCAGCTTCCCAGCATCAAAGAAACCAGGTC
Organism: Leccinellum luteum; assembly: GCA_038091855.1. Classification (NCBI taxonomy): domain Eukaryota; kingdom Fungi; phylum Basidiomycota; class Agaricomycetes; order Boletales; family Boletaceae; genus Leccinellum; species Leccinellum luteum. The sequence goes on along the minus strand of JBBPPG010000421.1, from coordinate 279 downwards.
AGCGCTCTTTCGACGACACTGCGTCCAGGAGGTGTGGCGATACGGGAGGGCGAAGCGATCGAGCTCAATGTGTTCGTCACCAAGTACATCAGTTCCTAAGAAAGTTCCAAGGGCACGCAAGGATGGCCATATCCGCGCACAGGACCAAGACGAGGACGTGAATCTTCTCGACCAGATGGAAGCGACGTGCTTCGGCGTCCCATCACCATTCCAACGCATTGACTCGGACGCCAGGTCAACTCCCGACCGAAGTCTGCGTCACCTCAGTGCCTCAGTGAC
>JBBPPG010000420.1:0-24775 GCA_038091855.1 Leccinellum luteum | reverse complement strand
ACAACTTCAATAGCTGGAAACCACCATTGAGGCTCCCTGAATCTCCGACATGGTATCATCAGGTCGCAAGTGTCGTCGATCTGTGGAGATGCAATGCCTTGCATGTTCAGATGGCACAATGTCATTGGTGCGGTGGAGATGTTCAAGCATAGTTGGGCCTATTTTGGACCCTTAGGGCACGTTTGTGAACCCCACTCGATGAGTTGTGGGCAAGCGGGCTGAACAGCCTGGATCTGGCTGACAAGCTCAAGAATCTGAGCCATTAGCTGGAGACACCAATGACCTTGGGTGACAGCAGAGAGAACAGATGGAGATTTAGGCTCATTCGGAAGGATTTGAAAGCCACAGTCGACAAGGTACGATCTGTCGACAGTTTCGACTAGCTTTTGCTACTACCTTCATACGAAGATCGCTGAGTTGCCGCGATTGGAGGTCTGGTGATCATTCTCAATGCTAGCAATATGTGCAACGTGATCATTGTGCTCACAGATGTAGAGCCGATTCACATCGCCTTCTAGGAAGTTACTACTGCTGATCTCAAGAAGATGACATCTGATTTTCAGTGCCTCAGAGCGAGAGTCCACCAATTTTCAAATGACGAAGAGAAGGCAAGTGATGAAAGGGGTGCTACTTCTCGTGCTGCATGATCAGTGGAGCTACGTCATCTGTGAGGTGACAGCCACCTGACATTGCTGCAGACCACGAGACTGAGTTTGCATTTTTGTCTGTGTGGCAGATGGCGATGAATGACGAGAAGGCACCGGACAAGGTGATTCACCTCACTGTGGCATTGCAGTTTGCTTGTCTGTGGAACGTTATCAGGACAATTTTTTATCGTGTGATGGTGACTAAAGAGGGAGTGTTTGATCCTTCTCATGCTACACTGACTCTGAGAGTGGCAGCAAGGGTAACCAGAGGTCGTATACCCTTGGATCAGCGAATGGTGTTCACACGGATCAGAGTCTGAGATGGTGATGCTTGCATGCTGCTTTCTTATCTATTCCCGAGATGTCAAATGCTGCATCGGCAATGGATGAGGTGGCTGAAACAAAAATGATTGCTAGCTCGATCATCGCAAGGAAAAGTAATACAAAGGTAACAAGAGGAAGGACTTCACCACTTACTCCTGGACGGAATTCTTTCGCTCTTTCCTGGGTGTTTATTCTGACCACCTGTGCACTTGCCCCCTGCTGCCCATCTGCCTTCCATCACATATTCGCCCTTTGGTGGCCCGCTTTGCTTTCTGGGGCCAGCCTGATTTCTTGGATGTTTAATGGCAGAGCGATCAGATATGGTGCCTTCGACTGCAATATCAAAGGCACCTCCATCCTGGTTATCGAATAGCCTACATTCTGCATGACGGATACGTGAGTCACTCGTCCATGGCCTTTCTCCCCTTTTCCCTCTCGTGCTGTTTTTCAAGCTGTCCTTGCTTGCTAAATTTTTTAGCTGTGCATTCCTTGCATTTTTCTTCTGTTTTTTTTTTGATTCCAGCATAGCTGGGAGCGGATGCGTTCCATGTGGGCATCTGATTTAATCATTTCAGCAAAGTAATCCAAGAGGCGGGTGAAAAGAAGGGAGTGGGAGGCTGCAAGCTTGTGTGTGCTGTTTGCAGAGTAAAATGCTTGTTTGTATCTTCGAAGGTTGTCAAAAGATAACAAATATCAGCTTGAGAATGAAGACGGTGTGCTCACAAGTCATAATGCGAGTTCACGATTCAGGTCGATATTGATGGTTTCTGGGAAATGAACGATGAGGGTTTCGGCCCATGGCAACGATGGGTCGAGTTGAAGTAAGCAAGCAAGTAAAAAGAAAAGTGAAGGGAAGACACATATTGTTGTCAATTTCGACTTTTCATTTCGGTACAACATCTTCATCGAGTTCGGCGTCCTCGACAGCATCTTCATCCAGGGCAACATTCTCCTCTTCCTCCTCCTCACTCTCTTCCTCTTCAGTTTCTGGCTCGGGCTGGCTGCTGTACGACTTTTTCGACCACTTTGTTCTGGCATGTTGCCAGATAAGGCAAGGCGGACAAGCTGTGAAATCTTTTTGACTCGACCTCGATGTTCCAGATGCCGCCAAGCCCTTGTAAATCAAAATGGTGAGGATGATTTGGTCCTCTCTCGCTGATGTTATATGACCACAGCAGTGGCCAATCCTATTGCAAGGCAGGCGCTACTTTGTGCAGCTTTCTCGTGAGTGAACTCAATCGGAATTAGGCCACGAGCATTCTCTAACGCATATGGAGCTCAACGCCGAGGGTGATCTCCTTTTTCACAAAAGACCACATCATCAACGTCCAGTTCTCTCACAACGGTGAGCACCTGGGGATATACGACAATCACAATGGGATGGTGTGGATGATCGCTGTCGATCGTAAGCTCGAATCGCACTCTGGACGTCTCTCGACTCTCACCACCATTCAGCACAATCCAGATTTCTGGTTTCCGGGTCGGCTGACAACAAGCTATGGTTGTGGAATGTCCTGAATGGAAGATGTCTGTCTGTCTGGGAGTTCCCTACTGCAGTAAAACGGATTGCGTTCAGCGACGACGGCGAGAAGGTCATTTGTATTACTGAACAATGCATGGGCCATCGGTGCGCCATTCGTGCTTTCAAGCTGAGCTTCGACAGCGATGGAACTGACTGTATGCTCTATGCTTCTTTTCCTTTCTTCGATGACACGGTGTTGCATCCCGTGGCTCACCTTTATCTTTCCTCCCTATCTCTTTTGTTTCTTCCTACAGAATAACTCGAACCGGAACACACATTTAATCCTGGCAAAGTCGCTCTGTTTGATGTCACCACAGGCTCAGAAGTCTTAAGCAACAAGCAAGCAGACCTGGACTCTGTGACTGATTTCCAGCTTTCTATAGAAACTGTACAAGGTTTCTATGCAGCAGTGCAGGCCGAGGGTGCCAGGAAATATTCTCTAGTAGAAGGCTTACTAGGTAAGTTGAGCTTGCGTGTACAGAGATAGCTGTTGAGAGGCTTGAAGGAAGATGTCGATCACAGTATGAGTGAAAGAGACCTTATTATTGAAGGGCATCAGGGATGCCCCTTATATATTACAGTACATGTTTGTATGTGTTATAGCTATAGAAAGGTATGGAACATTCTACAAGAGTCATGTGACATGGTAGAATGTTCTAGTGGATCATGTGACATAGTACTAGCCAATAGCATAAGTATCTCATACATGATCAGTAAGCAAGAGATAACGATGAGTAATATCCAATGGGATGTGTTTCCCTTAGGTCGTGTCCAGTAGCGCAATATCCACTTTGCCTACTGCTACATTCAGCTGTTGAATGGATGTGCCTGCTTAGTCAGTCGCTTAGCACTGTGTGCTTCCGGCCTTCCGCCTTCTGTATCCATTCCATAGTATTTCTGTATCCATTCCATAGTATCTGTTCTGCATCCATTCCATAGTATTTCTGTTCTGTATCCTTTCCACAGTATCTGTTCCATTTCTATTCCATAACCTGCCTGTGAATCTGTTGATTGCCTGTATATATACACAGTGACCTGCAATCCACTTCTTCAAAGTCCCAACCCTGGGCCCCCCGAATTCATGGATCTTGAAGCTCAGATGCAGCACTGTCGCGAGCGATTCGATATCCTTATTGCAATGATCGTTTGTCAAGCTCCATATTACTATCAACTACTCTTTATGTCCCACAGGGAAAAAATCCCCCACCATATCTCTATCCTGACTGGCAAGGCATGGGTACTAGAGCTTCTCAACGGTCATGAGATCAGATCAAGATCTGTTTGGGTGTCAAGCTTGACGTATTCAAAGTGCTTGTGGAGATACTTGTGGAGCAGGGATTCAAGCAATTACGTCATGGAATTTCAGTCGAGCAACAGCTTGCCATCTTTCTGTATACCTATGTGACTGGCTTGGGTTCACGTCTGGTCGCTGAGAGGTTCCAACACTCACTGACAACAATAAATAGGTGTATCGAGATCTGTAGATCCCGACAGCGCAGCGAGGGTGATAAGGGAGTGAGCTGAGTAGAGACTTACTCAAGTATGAGAAGCTTAAGGATGTAAGCTGAGGGGCACTTCGAAGGACTTATCAGATAAGTGTAAACACTGGTCTGAAGGCAAAGTGGATATTGTGCTACTGGACATGACTTTATCTATGATTCATAAGTGAAACTGAAAGAATAATCTAGAATGATTATGTAACTCAGTAGCATTAGGATACTACCAATTCAACACATCTCACTGGGTGGGCAAGGCTGCAGACAGCAGACTAACACTGGCCCCACAATCCCAAAACCTCACAACCCCACAATCCCATGAAATTACCATATAGACAAAACCTGCTGATGAGTCTAACATAAACAGATCGGCACCACAACGACCCACCGCCCAAGTGTGACCCAGACGTTGACATCCAACACCTAGTACATGGCTGGGGATCACTATGCCCCCTGAACGAAACACCCCTGCGTGAGCTGCGCACTGATGCCCAATGCACTGCTAAACTCCCCCGCACACTCTTGCACACAAGTCGTGACCTGACTAGTACACCAACGACGACCAGGCTGCACAGAGCTGGCAGCTCTCCTTCTCACCGATCAATGTCACTCACATTCCTTACCCCAGATCTGCTCCTCAATTCTCGACGGACAGCAAGGGGGTACGGCACAGCACAGCACACCAACCCTCCTATCGCACTCTCTGCTGCTCCCTTTTGCTCGGATCAATGCCCAGGCTCATGCCCTTTTGGCAAGCACAACTGTGATGACTAGGACCCCCGCTGCTTGATGCTGCTTAGTGCACTGTTTGTCCCTTTTTCCCTTTCATTCGGACACTCAGAGCATCAAACATCGAAAAATGTATAGCTGAAATTTTAACGAGCACATTCCCATTCATTCCAGCTCCGAAATGTGCTAGGGGGAGGTGTGGCTAGACAGTGCCAGTGAGAGGGGGGGAACGGCATTGCTCAGTACAGCTACAGTCCTATTGCACCGTCCTCTGCTCCCTTTCACTCTGATCGATGCCCCCCAACCTCATGCTCTTTCTGCCAGTGTGACCGTGACTCTCGCTGCACAGAAGTGCTTGGTGCATTATTTCTCCCTGGTTGCCAAGGCATGATGAGTCCGAGTCTCAGGCTCCAAGTCGACCGTGCTGTACTTGATGTCCGCATTGACCCATTCACTGATGCAATTTTATACTGCACTATTACATATCATCTTGCCCATTTGCAGCTTTCTTAGATGCAATTTGTCGTCTAGCTAGTCCTCACGCATAATTCTATTGTACATGCTGCGTTGTGAACGAGGTTATGAATCTCATTCACAGTGCAGCACTGGGCTGCTGTAACATATGATGTGAACGAGATCACTGACGGGACAAGACTGCATGAGGTGCGAGCCAACGACAAACCTTCACTTTTACAGGCGAACTCCAGTCCATTTTTGAGTATCCTCCTGCATGATGGTTACGACCTGCTGTTGTGCTCCTCAGGCGGTGGGGGAGTGTGTGTCCACGTGTCCATACACATCTTCAATAGTCTCATGCATATATATACAGGTGTAGGGAGGGGGTTGGAGCGGTGTCCTGGTCACGAGGAGGGGAGTCATGATCAGTGGAGGTAAATCATTCCTGGCCTGGTCAGGTGTGGTGGATAGTGGGCCGGATTGGGACTCTGTCGAATGCTCGGCATCGAACATGAGTCAAAACTCTATCAGTCTTGCTTTCAGATCGCCCATACCTACAGATCCTTCTTCTTTGGCAGGACATTCATTCCCACTCCTGCTCGTCCTAACCCTGCTTCTGCGATGCATGCATGTGATGTCCTTGTACTACTCTGTAAAGATATACTATGAGACCTAATTAGACGAGTGTAGCGTGATGGCTGGGGCCTGAGAGGGAAGATACATCCATCTTCACTAGCGTAGTTGTCAAAGGAATGAATGAGTGTTGTCAACTGACATGTGGAAGCATTGCAGATGCTACCCAATGACATGAGAGTGTGAGTGAAGCTTGAGTAAACATTGATCAAGTTGTCGGAGATCTCGTGGGAGTGGTATGAGTCAGCGTAAATGCATCCGTGGAGAGCCTTGGGGAGGAGGGTGCAGAAAGCAGTCTAGAAGCTGAGTGCGTTGTATATCAGAAAGTGACATGCCATGTATGTGGGAATAGAGTCAAACACAGCGATGAAATGGGAAACATATGAGGTCTGCAATTTTCTGACCTGCAAGATTGTGGTAAACAGTCTACCAGATCAGAGTCGCCGTCATGTGATCTGAGTGGTGTTCCGAGATGCTTATATAACTCGTGAGTTCCATTAGTACTAAGAGCTACCCCATTTCGCTCTGTCATTGCAGATAGGCTGAGATCTTCAATCTCCACATTTGCGGCCTTGATTTTGATAGGCCCACGCTCCATCATAAGCTATGTAATAAGCCATAGGGCCTAATCATCAGCTGCCCCTCATTCAGCATGAAAGAAGGCCGTCTGGCATCTGGAATAAGTACTGGATGTGAGCTCGCATTTGTAACCAGTAAGTCCCTGATGAAGAGTTCTTCCTCTGCCTCTGGTCCTGATGACGATGGTTACTGGCTAGTGGCCGAGATCTTCAAAGAGTCCGGTTTGAAGTACAAGGTTTTGTGGGGGGGAACAGATCCTGACACCGGAGAGCCTTGGTCGTCCATAAATTGGGTGCCGAGATCTGACTGCACAGACTATCTAGTGTCCAAGTGGTGTGCAAAGTTGAAACTACAAAATGTGGGCACCTCTGGACCCACTGGTAGTGCTGGTGATGGGTTTTTACTTTCGGATGCATGCCAAGTTGGCAGATACTAACAGGTCCTTGGATTTAAAAGGTTCAAGCGAGACTATTGGTGGTAGGGTCGGGAAAAAGCGAAAGTGCCAGCCCAATTATTCGGCGGACTCAAATGGCTGCGACGACCTAGTCAAAACGCAGTGCACTGAAAATCTCAATTCCAAGCAAGAGTCCTTACTTAGCTCGAGTAACGTTGGTCCCCCCTACCAAGGAATCCCAAAGTGCTCAGGTATGGTATCTGGCAGCCCTCTACTGAAGGTGGGCATTCCTAGGTCTGCCGGGTACTGATAAGTTCTTGGGCTAAAAGGCCCCAGCGAGCCTGAGGCCACTAGCAGGGTCGCAGAAAACCGAAAGCACCAGTGCAAATATTCGACAGACGGCTGTGAGGGCACGGTTGAAACACAGTCTGCTAAAGACTTGGACGGGGCCAAGCAAGACATCTTGCTGGGCGTTCACTCAATGAAGGTTGGCCCTCCCAGAGGAGCTGCAAAAAAGCACTCAGGAATAATGTCTGGCGGTTACCTGCTGGGAAAAGATGTCTCTTCTAGTAGTACTAGCAGTGGGTTTCTACTTCTCAGTGGGTGTGCCAGGCTGGAGGGTGCTGACCACTTGTTTCCCTCAAAGAATCCATAGAGACTGTCTCAATGTGGCCAGTCGACCTCAAGTCGAAGAGGAAACGGCAGTCCAAAGAACTGACACATGGCTGTGATGACCCACAAGAACCTGAGAAGGTCAAAGTACAGTTGGGTAAACAGGAGAAGCAAGAATTGGTGGCATCCCCCAACAAATCCAGGCCTTCTCTGTGTATACTGCATAAGGTGCAACCAGGATCTATGCTATTCAATGATCTCAGTCTGCCTCCTCCCGACCAAGTTTCAGCACTTCGCGTTGTGCGCCATGAGCAACAATGCTCAGCTTCTGCCAGCCACGTCGAGCCGCCTCCCCCTAAGCTTACAAGTCTAGCATCCTGCAACATGCACTGGGAGGGACAGGGATTGCAACCAAGCCCGCCTTCTTCTGTAGCAGCCGACTCAAACAAAACAAATGTAGTTGCGGAAGCTGATCGGTTTTAACCAATGCATTTGAGGGCTCCAAATGCTAGTGACATTGTGAGTGCATTTTGTCCAGCCCATAGAAAATTTTTGACTCTTCTTGTGTAGCCCGATCTCCTTCAACTCATTTCTAAAGTTGAAGAAATCGAACTATTCCAGTGCTCAATCAGCATGAATTCTAATGCTGCAATGAGGATCAGTATAGAGGTAATTAGTGATTTAAGGTCTGGTCCGATTTTTTGCCTTATTTGGGCATAACCGTAACTGTAACTGGTCCTGGGAATTTTCTGATTTGGAAAAACCAGACCAAAACCGATCAAAACCGATAATTGGTCTTTGTTGGTTTTTGTCGGTCCGGTTATGGGTTTTAACCGGTCGTTCTGGGGTACGGAAAATACTACCGACTCTTGGCTTCCGCTCCATATTTTTATTATGTAAATCGGTTCAGGGGTTGTCGAGATATGACCATTTTAAAACTGCATGTTATTTCTCGAGTTTAACTAATTAGAAACACATTTCGGAGGACCTGATACCGTGTGAACCACGCTTAGCGGTGGCTGTACTGAGTCTAGCCGATACTCCTGGTGTCCATATCCGCCAAGATTCATGTAATTCCGTTCACACGCGGTCGAGATATGCCCAATTCCGGGCAATCACTCATTTTGGAGAAGGTATTTTGTAAAATGGTCATAACTCACTCAGATATAATCGTACAAATATGGTAAAATCAGGATAATTCGGTCATTATTCCCTCTAATGGGGGCTAACTCCGCTTACTGGTTAAGACCAGTTTTTATCGGTTTTTCGAAAATCTCAAAATCAAAAAGACCGAAATATAACCGGAAAAAGACCGGACCAGACCGGCCAATCAGTTCCGGTCTTGTGCAGTCCAGTTTCGGTCCAGTTCCGGTTTTTCATCGGTTTTAGGACCGGACATTTAAACACTAACAGTGCATTCAAAGCTACAAAGCGGTTGAAATGAACATGCTACACAACCAACTAGCTCTATCTTCGCATGAGTTCAAGTTAATTCTCATCTGCACAACCATCAGCAGGTCAAAAAAATCATTCAAATGGTACAAATACAACCCCACCATCACAGATGTGAATGAGGGCGACAAAAAATTGGACAGCGAAGAGTCCAGTGAAACAGATGATGTCAACTTTATAGTGGTAGATGATTTCCAGAGCGGGTCGTTTTATATCATAAGGCCAAACCATTGATCTTGAGTCAAAAGACTTGCTGCCAAGGAAAGCTATCTCATGTTACTGCACCAGGGAAAGCGCCCTTAGAAGCAGAAGTACTGGTCAGTATATATATATATTGTTATCTTAAAGTACAAAATGCATATCTGACTCCGAGTCGGAGCCTCTGTGCTCCACAGAGCTCTTGTGGGCCGATATATCCGGAGGTGGATATCCAAGGTAGATATCTCTCCAGACTCGGAGTCCAGAAGATTATCCATGGAACACAACTAGTATACTAGGGTGAGGGGCGGCACTAGTGTTTCATGACATCGCGCCATGAAATGTGAATGGTTGAAGAGAGGAGGGAGGTTCAGAATGGAAGCCAGTCCCAGGGGAACAGAGCCTTTGAATGAGTAGGCGAACATGCCAGGCAATGGTACAAACTGTGAGTGGATTCAATCCAGGGAATCAGAGCTTCTGAAGCTAGTATACCCAACTTGAAGCGAGTAGAGCAGCAGTGAGCACAATCACATAAATGGCCATGGCAATAATTGAGCAAAGGTGGGAATGGCTAAGCCTCGGGGGTACTCCTTAACTGGAAAGTACTCGACCTTCGTTAAAGCACTGAGGCACTGAATCGATCGAGCAGTCGTAATTAAAGTTCAATATATTTGTGGCTACTATATGTTCAGTGGCATGCCGTTTCCTTTCCTCCACTGGCAACCCCTAGTCCTCCCAGATCAGCCCTAATTTCAAAGTTTTCTTCCCTAAGAATGTCGCAAGCCCGATGTTCCTCATCAACATCAACTTGTTTGCCGTCTGTGAGAATGACAAGTGGGGTCGGATTGGGCGATGTGGGCGATGTGCCAGTGGGTGACAACAAATGCGACACTAACGAGGGTTGAATCGAAGGGATTCAAGTTGCTGAGTAAGGTAGAACCAGTTGATGAGAGCGTCTTTCAAGAGTCTACTCCAAGGGCTGCATTCTCGGGTGCAAGCATGCAAAGCGCAGTTCTCCCCAAACACCTATGCTCATCCCAACCAACCATAACCACGTGCACAATAGCCTCTGGTTTGCATAACATGTTTAAGTAACTAGTGATTGCCACTGAGTAAACAAACATGGATTGTGAAATACAACCTGGGCTTGGTACACGAAAATGGATTTGGAAAGGGCACAATGAGTCGGTAGTACTCGGTACTAAGCAGCACATGTCCGGGAAATGAAAAACACTTTCAGTATCGATGACTGAATGGAATCCTCAGCATTTTATTGCATCTTGTGAGAAACCAGCAGCACCTGCACAACGTGATGCTTCCACGCACAATACCACCACCGGTTGTATGGACACTGATTTGGAAATTGTCCACCTGTTATTTTTCTCTCTTCTGTGACTGCAATTTCAAGGATGACCTACCGAACTCATCAGTATCATGGAACTGAACTGAACAGACTTTGTACCAGCAGGTCCAGTGTCTCTCTGCTTTTTGCGAGGACCAGCATCTGTAGAACCATGCTTACGCTTGACTGCATGGTACCACTGCTTATAACGTTCATGCACAGTTGTATGGACACTGATGTGGAAGTTGTGCATCATGTCGTCCCAGGATGAGCTCAGCCTTGCCGTGGATTGGCATATTTGGTGGATCGCTTTGGGATCTGATTGGCTTGCTTCCATCACACCGGTGTGCAAAGCTTTCAGTCCTTCCAAGGCATTGTGTAATAAATGATCGATATCGTTCATATCTATAGCAGGGTATAGAGTCTCCAGACTCATCAAGAACGGGTTGATAATACTTTGTATGTACATACCCCATATGCCTGGCATTCGTTTTCTTGGCCTTCGGGACCAATGGTGAGGGTACCATTAGGGCGACGAACATATGCCTCAAACATGACCTTCTTAATGGAGGCCCAGATGACCCCCCCCCACAACTATAGAAGTTGTACAAGACTTCTATGCAGCAGCGCAGCTGAGGGAGCAATGTTCTCTAGTAGAAGACTTACTAGGTAAGTAGAAGCTTGAGTGTACTAGAGGGGCAATAGCTAAGAGGCTTTGAGGGAAGATGTCAATCACAGTATGAGTGAAAGAGACCTTATTATTGAAGGGCGTCAGGGATGCCCCTTATATACTACAGTACATGTTTGTACGTGTTGTAGCTATAGAAAGGTATGGAACATTCTACAAGAGTCATGTGACATGGTAGAATGTTCTAGTAGATTATGTAACATAGTACTAGCCAATAGCGTAAGTATCTCATACATGATCAGTAAGCAAGAGATAAGGATGAGTAATACCCAATGGGATGTATTTCCCTTATCTATGATTCATAAGTGAAACTGAAAGAATAATCTAGAATGATTATGTAACTCGGTAGCATTAGGATACTACTGATTCAACAACAACAATGTGGCCAAAGTTCTTCACTAGGAGATGTCAGATGAAATCATTGTATATGAGATATGGCTCAGCACGCAATGTCTTCACATTATCGTCTGTGTTGCACAGAGATTCCCATTTGGGTAATTTCTCTATCATGATTAAAAAGGTGAAATCGATATGGGAATTACTGGTAGGAAGGTTTTTGAGGTGAATTCGAGTCTCTGAGGATGAGGCCGAAAAAAATACTTCCCCAATCCATTTGGTCATGGAAGTAAGCCCATGGGGTGCGTGCTTGGCTGTGTTGTGAATGGTGAGTTGGAAATCAGGGATCCCTTCCTGTTCATCTTTATCTCTATCTGCGCGATAGGTCACTCCCTTGTTCATGTTGACGAACAGCTTGAAGGAGCTCCGAGGCTTGGGCAAGTCGATGCTCACAATGAAGGTCAAGACCATATCATTGAGAGAGCCAAGTATATCTTTGTGTACACTCGATGGTACCATAACTAGTAGCTTATGTTCTGCATAGAGGTATGTCAATCTATATAAAAAATTCAGCGACGTCCTTGTGCAAGCGTTTGACATACTTGGAATGTATTCGTGGATGTTCTTCTTCAAGTTTTAGCAGAAGTTTTGCAAAATCTCAGGCAGTGAAATCCTAGATGATCTGTAGAGGTCAAGCCATATAAGCTTGCCAGTGGCTGCACACTCAAATTACACAAGTTACGTATTTGAGACAACTGCAGAACGCCAGCTGCGAAGACTCAAATGGAAGCGAAAGGAAGCTGAGCCGGACATCATTGCATGTCCACCTCATTTCCATGATAACCCACTGTAGTATATAGGATGCATGCGGCGGAGAATTGAGGAGGAACAGGTGTTTGTTATGTAGTAAGGCTGGCACGTGGTCCATGGCAGCGCAGAAGGGAAGAAAGCTATCATCTTCAAGTTCATGGCCGCTCTGCACTTTGACGAGCCAGCACCCGCAGCTATCCATTATTTTCTGTTTTCACCCAACTGCATCCACCTCGACTCCCTCGGTTCTGGACCCCTGGAAGTTTGGGTGATAACACTGCGAGGTGGATCTTCCATACTCACATTGATAGCTTATCCTCAGCTCAGGTCAGGAATGATCTTGCAAGCCCAGCTACCCTCAATTCATTGCAGTTTTGCAAGATTTCGAAGTGTTGTAGATCGCCGCGCTGACATCACTGGGAGTGTCACTTGGCTGATAAATCATATTACTGGAAAATAGGCTAATAACTACCGCTTGACCACTCCTCGATTGCCTGAATAATCTAAGGAACGCATGATCAGTAAAATCTCCCCAGCAAAAAGTGATGGTATGGAATGAGCCAACGCACCAGCAGAATAGCTCAAGCAGCATAAGCAGTATGATATTCCCCACGTGGGGTTTGATTGAACTGTCCAGGACCGCAGTCCCTTGCCAAACCACAATACATGTAGAACCTGAATAAGTGCCTCATTCCAAAAACTATCTCTTATTTGTGCAGGCTATGTAGCCAGTTAGATGGCTAATGTGCAGTAAATCAACAGTATGACCCACGGCACCACATGGAAGTAAGGGCACTTCTTTAGCAATGTTTGTGCTTTGATGACTACTCTAGGTCCAACTTCGCCACTGGAAGAAATGCCGTGAATCACGCTGTCGCTCAATGAAGTCAGGACCACTGGTGGGAGTTCCTTTTTTACTAATCTGGCTTTCTCAACCAAGCTCTGAATGACAAACCGCGATTCCTTGGATAGCAAATTGCTACTTGATTAGGCTTGGATTTGTAAAACCACCCTGTCTTAGCGAATGTTCGAAGGAAATTTAGTTGACCCATGGGTTCTTTTGAACTCTGGTGAGCCAAGCAGTGCTCGCAAAACCAACAAAATTATTCCGTCTGCTGTAGACTGTCCTGGGAGTCATAGAGAGGAGAGATGAGGATCGTGAGATCTGAATCAGAGGGCTAAACCCCAAGGGGAAAGGCAGTCCTAATAAGTCAACTAAAATTTAAGGTCCTCTTCAACTCTGCTCTGCAGCCGTCTTCAATTTGTTTGTATGATCAACCTCTCATCCATCACTGAGTGCTAAGTGCTGACATTGCTGAATTTTGAAAATTGGCTTATAACTCAGACGCATCCTGAGGAGGGGTGAGGTGGGAACAGTTTCGGGATACGGCGCTACTACGCAGAGCAAAGAGAATGAACTTTTGGTGGGTGCGAGATGGAAGGGCGGGCTGGGCAGGCAGAACTATGTGTAGAAGAGGCAACTCGGTGCAACGGCAGCAGTGATGGCAAGTGAGGGGAGAGCCGAAAGTTGAATGAAGACGAGGGTGCAGTACTAGTTGTGTTAGTAACAGTGTGACTTGGAGTGCAGCACGAGTCAAGTAAGTAATATTGATGTAGTAGTTTTCCTGATTTGAACTGTTGGCACTGGATGAAAACAACCGCTAGTAAATGTCAAATCTGGGTCAAGGATAGTATTGACCAGGAACAGAGGTGGGCATTATTTTTTAGGGACGATATTGGACAAAATTATTCTACTTACACTGACATCGGCAAGAATCCTATTCTAACCTAACTTTACAATGACACAACTTTTGATGGACTCATGTTCTTGGGTTGGAAATTATGTAAGTGTTTGTCCCTAAATCGATGGACATACTTTTTGCATTTCATTCATGGGATGTACCTAGTCGACCACCGTTGTTGTGAGTGTGGTATTGCTGGCAGTGGTCTTGCACCAATCGATCATTTGTTTTTTGACAGCAATACTCAGCCTAATAATGATGATTCATGCCTGCATAGTACATATGACAGTTTCACCCTCCCGTACCCCAACACTACTATTTTGCTTATATAAGCTATTCGTGATGCAGCAGGTGCCACACCTGAGGCCTGAACTTTGAACACCACTAGAATCTAAGAGAAGTCTAATTGATGCAACGTTTGATATCCAGGACTTCATTACTATTATGCTTCCTCTCAAAACAGCATCACAGCCCCCACCCCCCTCTTCCTTTCCACCGCACTCAGAAGCATTACTTTCTCCTCCCCATTCCTGGTTTAGCAACTCGGAGGGATCAAGTCCAGGGTCTGGTGACTTTAAAGATTCAGACCTTGTACACCTGCTCCGGCATGCCATTTATAATGTCTACACCATCAGTCCTCGTCTGTTTATCTTTCACATTGTAGATCAGTTGCACGGCTGACAAAACATTTTGACACATCAGAGTATTACAAGGCGAAAGAGGGCCTTGGAGATACCCCTGACACTGACCCTGAGCTACTGTACTTGCAGCTTAATATGCCATTGGATATCATCATGTCACTTTGCCCAGGTGGTTCGACACTAAGGTTACAATCCCACTGCAGTGCAAGCTATGCTAACTGCCAGCTCAGCTTTACTGTCTTCTCCTGGTGTTGTTCGGTAAATCCAACATGTCCATTGCTCAGCTTGCTGCACTCAACCAAACATCAGCTTCTCTGAAATCCAACTTCTCGCTCTTAAGTTGGGCTATCACGTCTTGGCCCAACATGTTTTTGAAGCTGGGAAATGTGTATGCTGTGCTGGATACCAAGAATAAGATGAAAGATGGTGAAACACTGTTCCCACGTCCAGGTTATGAGTCCAGTGTAGGCATGAGTATCGAAGTCAGGTAAGTATTGTAAATGGAATCACATCCCGATATGAAAATCACTCGTTTGTCCTCACAGTGACGTATCATTCTGATATCCAAACAACAAATCTGAGCATTATACCCTCACTGGCGTCACCTTCACTATCCAACCAGGCCAGCTCGTCCTCATCGTCGTCGCCAACGGAAGCGGGAAGTCGACGATCATGAAACTCTTGAGTCAGCTTTACGATCAGACATCTGGCAGCATACGGATAGATGATATTCCAATCGAAGAGTACAAAATGGATGAGTTGCAGAAGGGTATCGTGGTGCTTACCCAAGAACACCACTCATTTTCTCTGTCGCTTGAAGAAAACATCAAACTCAGCGCGCAGAGATGGAGGACAACCATGGGAAGGTTGTGAGCTGGAAGCCATGCAAAGGAGTTGGAAAAATCGATCAGCATTTCGGGCAAGTAGTTTTCGCAACCCTTGTTCTTGTTTTTGAAGGCTCGATTTCTGCAGGGGAGAGAATCAAAGACTCATTGCATATGCCTGCGTCGCATACTCTGTCTGACATTCCATGATAGCATCTGATGATTCAATTCAATTGGTGCCATTACACCTGCAGTGCTCGCACGTTCATGCGACTCTCCACCTCGCCTGTCAGACTTGTCACCGTAGACGAGCCCAGCTCGGTGCTCGATCCCGAGGCCGAGTACCGACTTTTTGCAAACCTTAGGCAAGAAAGAAAGGGGCGGACAATGATCTTTGTTATGCATCGGTTTGGACACTTGACAAAGCATGCAGACCTCGTCATGTACGTCTTCGTCTCATGTCTTTAAGGCTACTATCATGATAGGTACTGACATTTTCTGTTTTCATTTTATATAGATGCATGAAGGAGGGTTCTGTCATCGAAATTGGCACCCATGCGGAATTATTGACCAAGAAGGGCGAATACACATGTTTGTATAATGTACAGGGGCAGGCGGTCACGACTGCATGAGCGAGGATGGGCTTGGGGTTGGTGGAGGACTGGCATCGTCGAAGGCTGTACTATAAGTTGACTGGATGCTTTATTCGAGGTCTTGACCAAATCTGACATGCTATATCAGTAGTTTGAATA
The DNA here is from genome assembly GCA_038091855.1 of Leccinellum luteum. Taxonomy (NCBI): domain Eukaryota; kingdom Fungi; phylum Basidiomycota; class Agaricomycetes; order Boletales; family Boletaceae; genus Leccinellum; species Leccinellum luteum. The sequence goes on along the minus strand of JBBPPG010000420.1, from coordinate 8,598 downwards.
TCAATTGTTATGACCATTATCTCTACAAACTGAGGCAGAGCGTTGGCATGTTGAAGGCGATACATCCGACTTGATCTCCATTGGATCAGTCCTGTCAATTCCTCTGATGCCCCCTTTCCCTCCAGGAGTAATCACTAGGCTTGCCTACATTCTGGAGCGCCGCGTCCGCATGACTATCGACATCCATTCACTGGATACCCCGATGAAAATAGCTTATCAAAAAACTGAGTGAAATGATCAATAGGGCAAGCGATATCTAGGCTTGATAGTAAAGCAAAGTGAATGAAGTCGATCTTCCAACTCGTGGAAGAGTCAGATCACCTTCAGCATTCCATGACGTATGTGAACTCCAATACCAAAGTCCAAGAGTCAGCGGCTCTGCACTGCGCTTGGGTCCATGGGTTCAGCATCGAATAGACTACATTCAAATCCAAATTCGCCACTAGACCCACGATCAATAGGATAAGCGAGATCCAGGCTTGGCAATGGGGAAAAGTAAACGAAGTCCACCGACCAGTGGCAGGCCCGATCACCTTCATGCTTTAGGAGTTAATGACATATGTGAACTATAATGCCAAGAATCAGCTCCACACTGCATTTGAGTGCATTTGGTCGGCATCAAACTGCCCATGCCAGTTGCAGACTCGCTAGTACCAGACCCTGCCCCCCTGTGGAAGAAATAAACTCATTGCCGAGCTCTCAAGATGCAATGCAAGTATCATTAACAAGGGTCGCTGAAGTGGTATTACGTCGAACGCTGCGGGTGGAGCATTGCGCATTCGACATGCAGTATCTCGAGCACTCAAGCATCGAGCGTTGAAAGCAGGAATTTTGGCCCTGTCTCCGTTAATCAGTGTCGACCAGCTAATATGCCACTGTGAATAAAACATACCTGGGATGCATTACACAGTGCGTACCGTTTCAATGCCACAGCGACCATTCCAGGATTCTTATATGAGCCGCTGGAACAAGTGATATTAGATGGGAATCTTAGGGTGAGGGTGGTGAAGGTGTTCTGCTTCTATTGCTCTACCTTTTTCCTCTGCACTGAGCCACCCTCCCATGGTACCTTGTTGTTTACCTCTCACTGGACAGTAAATTTCGCCCCTCAGCTACTAAACACTCTTTTCATTCCATTTTTTTTTACCTCCATTCTTAATCATCTTTGTCCTGAGAATTGGACTAATGTGTGTACCAGATGGGAAACATTTAAGAAGCACACAGGTCGAAAATACAATACAATCCATTGTAAAGCATGAAACGACAATTCAAGTAAATGTATATTGAGTTCGGGAATGTGGTGAACATCAAGGAAGTTGCAGGAACTCTGGCCTGCAGGAACGGTGTTGCCAACCATCGACCAAAGGAAAGAGGTGCGGCAAGTCTTCGGCCCGGCACAATGTTAATTGTGTTATCTGTGCTACATTAACAGTGACTAGCGACTTAGTTAGGACTCTGGAGAAAATACGGCATATCAATTGAAGGTCATATGATCCTGCCAACCATTACGACCATCAACCCATCCACCCATTGCTCGATCAGTATGCATCACCAGAGAAGCTCACCGCCCTTGAAAGTCAAGGTTGAAATGAGTTACCTCTGACGAGCAGAACACAATCCAGTCTCCTGATTTCAAGCCCACCACTAAATCAGACTCCACCATGCACAGCTCACCTCCTTCGAACACCCCAATTGGCATCACCAAACAGAAGGCATGGTCCTGTGCATCTTGGTGGGCCTTTGTACACATGTTGAAATTGACCACCAAGGACTGAAAGGGATATACGGCGGATGCATTATTGCCTGGTGGTATATTTGCTGAAAGGGAAAGCATATCATATTCATTTGGCAAATAAATTGCCATCTTAACAAGATATCATTAATAGGACAAGCCAGAGTCAAGTGGGTAGCTCACCTCTTCCCGAAGACAAGCAAACAGGTCAGAAAACACCTGCCGCAATGACTCATATGCTTGCCAATGATCACGGGCTTCCCATGACAAGTAAGGTATGAACTGCTGGTAGTTGATGCACATCCCATCCTCCCTTTCGAGATAACAAGGTAGAACATCTTTTGGCATGCCATGACCCTGCATTAGGCATTGATCGATTACTTTTACATGCAACTTAATGTATAAACGCACATACCTGAGTGCAGTGATGGTTATACCATGAGAAATGTATTGCGGTAAATTTACTTGTGCCATCACCTGCTGAACTATCCATGGTTTCCAACCGTAAGATGCCTGCCATGCATGTGCTCAGGTTTACTTCAAGTGCTTCATGCAATCAAGCGGGAAGGGCGGTGGAAATTGTCATAGTTTCAAATGTTGACCCGGGTACTTATCCAACGTCAGAGTAAACCCAGGTTGGACTGAGATTACTTAATTAGGCAAAGCCTGTGAGGGTATGCAGATATATGTAGACAGAGTGCGCTGCACACCATGAACATATAGATTTGACAGCTGCAAAAAGGTCAAATGGGTTCCATGATGAGAGTGACTTGCATACCTTGCATTGAAGATCCTTGATGTCAATTATTACATCGCCCTGCACATCAAATTTGCGTTGTTTATCCGTCCAGCCAACATTCACTTCGCAGTCTTGAAGGGCCCAGGCTTTCTGGTTCGCCTCCATCGCTTGGTCAAATGTTGTGTTGATGGTGTGTGTGTTCTGGAGTTGATTAAGTAGAGGGATTGGCAAATAAGGTAAATCAGGTAAGAAATCATCCGTATCGGAAAGAGGAGGGGAGTAGGGACAAGTAGGGACATTGGCGATCTCCTCGTATGTTAACTGAGTAAGTATGATGGTGGGAGCTGCATTGATATTGTCCTCCCATATGGTTCCATCTCTCTTTAATAACTTGAAACAGCTACGGGCATAGAATCAACACCTTGGCCCCCCATGCTCATAACAAACTACTTACTTGAAGTTGATAGAATCAAAGAAATCGTCCGACTGAGACCACTCATGGCATGCACAGCAGTCGGAAATTCCATACTCATTCTAAAGTGCAGGTGAAAAGAGGGTGTCCATGTATAGTGGCAGCACCAATTTCATCTGTGTGATCATTGGGGCGATAAAATTCTTGATGAGTATACGATGGTCAGCTTAAATGAAACAGGCATCAGGTTGATACTAGCGATAGGATGAGATACAGGTGATAACTCACCTCTGACAGGCGAATGTAAGATGTTAGCCAGATCGAGTAGAGCCTGACCGGGTAGAGACCCGATAGACACACACAACCCCAGTCCAGCAATTAGTATCAACAGGTATACAGAGCCCACTCCTGCCAGTGCCACAAATCTACTCCCTGCAGCATGCCAATCTAGAAAGGTTGACAAGGTGGGGCCCCCAGGTAAATTGCAATCTCACTTACCAAAACGCATGAAGCTGATCCTTCATGTCAGGCATCTTCTTTCTTTTGGAGATGAAGTCTTGCTTGATCTCTATATGATGTTCATCACCTGCCTCGAATCCAAGACTGTCATGAACTACTAACTGCTCGTTCGTCAGAGAGGGTAACTCCCACACGATGCCAGCTTCCCCAGGATGATTCTGGGAGGGTTTCTGGAGGGAAAATATGAGCTGAGATAGTGCACAACATGTTCAAATAGCTCACCAAATCCGGTACACCAAATACTTTATGGACCAATGAAGATTTGCCAACACCCGACTAGAATGTCATAGATGAGTTCAAGTCCATGACCAATGAAATGGATGATTACATTGCCCATGATCAAGATTCTGAATCTGCGTGGAGCCTCAGGACGCGAGTGAACCAGATGAGAGCTGTGGCTCACTATGAACAACTTACTTGGAAGATTCGAGTTGTAATCGTGACCAGCTAACCAAATTCATCAGGAGGGGCATAGACGCTTAATAATCCACAAACTGGTTGGGGTTGTTGAATGATGACGATGACTTTGACATTTTTTGTCTTTATTCGATACACTATTGATGGATGTGAGAAATTCATGACAAATGATCAATAGGAAACAACGAATGAACATTGTAAGCCTGTTTCCTTGTCTTCGCGCATGCATTCATTGTCATGTAGACTGATGTTGATGGACATCTGCGCTCCCTTCCTATATTTTGTACTATAGCTGACTGATGCAGAAATGCGATCTTGGAGAGAGACAGAACTGGAGAGCGGTCAGTCCTATGTGTGGGGACGGGACTACAATGAACGGCTTACAGAGGTAGGTCAAATTCTTCTTGATGACTTTCACCTGCACACAGAGTCTTTTCGACATCTCTCAGTAGCTGGTCGTTTTTGTACAGTCTGAGGTAGGATGATCGCTAAGCGATGTCTGAGTACAGAGACAATGGGAGGGTTGGGGATACGATAGTGGTAAGAGGCGACCTGACATGCAAACCAAACCATACCTTGATAGTACTAATCAAGCTTTGCTCTCTCAGACCTTGTGGCATTTCGCAGAGATATCACTGATGTTTGTGGAGTTGAGAGAGAGAGTGACCAAGTAGTATTCGATGGCTGTGTTAAGTTAGGTCCCTGGATTTCATTAAGGTGTTACCCTGTTTCTCACACAATGTCGTCAGAAATCTGGGGAGGTTCTCAGATGTAACTCAGTCTCGTCCTTGCAACCACTCACTGCTGAGTGCCCATTCAGCTTGGTCACTAGGGGCTCTCATCTCCGATAGTTCATCCTGCATCTTGCAGAAACACACTATCACTTCTGGAATGCTATCGCTGCCCTCGAGATCATCGAGATCATCATAGCGCGCCCAATAGATATGGAGCTTTTGAACGTTGAACTCGACTTGATTGTTTAAACCAATTCTTACCTTTTCCAACAAGTGTGGCACATGGTCAGAATCCCCTTTCGATCGGTTCGAGCTCATCATCGTGCCTTGGAGCATTCAGTAACAATGATATCACTGATATTTGTTGGGTTAAGAGAGAGAGAGACTGAGTAGCGTTTGATGGCTGTGTTAAGGTCCTGTTCCTCAAGTTTCTTGACACAATGTTGTCGGAAATCTGGATAGGGATAATGCGTGATTTTGGCACCTTCTAAGCTAAGCACCACGCTCAGTCACACTGAATCGTCACATTACTAAATCTTTTGTGGGGGTTTGGGATGCCATAGGGAAAAGGCTTCGTGTCTGTCGGAATCTTTCTAGATACTGTAATATCCAAGGTATCCTCATGCTGTTGACTCACGAGGGGAGCGAGAGAACAATGGCGACATCCGTCTACCCCTCGGTGGGTTTGCCAGGTTCTGCCCCCAAAGGCCTTTGGAGCTTCTGGGTTCCCTTTCTAGGCTCCCTTCGCATGACGAATCTGCCTCTGACTTGGTCTCAGGCTTCCATCGCAGGCACGTGATGCGGACACGGCGGCGGATCACTGCTAGTATGTGCTTCTATGTAACTTTACTTTGCATTCGCATAAGAATTATATGCGGCGATGCCGCCCTTGATTACCCCTCCCCCCAGAAAATTCATCTCCTCCTTCGTTCCACCCACTTGCTCTCGACGCTGGATGCTATCGCCACATGGCCCACATCCACCTCTCCCAAGATGCCGCCCATTGCCTCTACACCATATCTAAGACTTGACCAGCTCATTTTTATAGATAGACACAACATTCAAGGTAACAGAGCATCGTTGATTGTTGCAGCGGGGAATAACAAGAATAGCAAAGTGTAAGTGCAACCTCGATCACACACTTTATCCCCTTTCTGATGACTCTGCCTGATCTCCACTTCAGAGTAAAACATACCCGCTCGTAGCTCCCGATAACCGTGGCAGGGTGACACGGCTTCATTTGATTGAGTGCGCTCGTTTGGATGCGCCTGCTCCTGCATCCTCTAGTGTATGTTTGCATTTTGATGAAGCAGTGCTGTTCATTTTCTTGACACCATGCCTGGTTATAGCAGACAAAAGCAGACCAGCAGTGCCCAAGGTTAACACATCCTGCCGATAACATTCGCGCACCTGTGTCACTTCTGAAGGTGAGGGACAATCTTCTTCAGAAATGATGGTATCTTGCATTCCCAGCAGAATATCAACTAATATCTTGTGCGTAATCCGGCCTTTTCGAGGTGGCGAGGACCTAAAAAATTGAAAAAGTTTTTTCATCCCTTGCATGAATTCCTCTCCACTGCCACCCTCTCGAAAATAAGGACTGATGGGATTATAGATTGAGTCTTCATTGGCGGAAGTCCTCCAGTTGTAAATGTCTTTGAATGTGCAACCATATTTCCCATAGGTAGCCCATGCGGGAACAGGGAAACTGTACTTGTCATTGGCATAACGGGTACTACTGGCATAAGCTTCAGCTGCAGGCTTGTTGGGTGATATGAAACAGTCCTTGATCAGGAGAGGATTCCGCAGGTAGTTGAGATCATGGGGACAGGGGTTCAGAAGAGGCTTGGTGAGTAGAGGGCCTGGTAGAGTTTACATCTTTGCTATCCATCCATTTCCTGATATTGCCATAGGGGCCTGCAATGTTGATGCTTAGAGACCATAGAACCCAGAAAAACAACTCCAAATCATGATAAACTGTGTGTGATATTGTATTGTCTCGTCCGTGGTTAGAGAGGAGCTCAGTCGCTATGAAAGGGAAGGTGCCCTAAGAGGGGATACATTGAGCAAGACGAAGTGCAATGACCTGGAAAACCTCACCATTATGAACCCCTCCTTTTGGTGTGAGGACTTTACTTCTGCTTGTAAGTCTTGCGTTGATTCCCAATCACCTAGCACACCCGCTTGCTGAGTAAAAAACATTCCCTTGCACTCATGGTCCCAGTCAGGGACAGCATCCTCCGGCTCAAGGGTAGCAACCTTGAGCCAAATATTGCTCTCGCTGATATCACAATGAAGAACCTTCTTGCATACGCCGTTATAATGCCCTATTGATTATTGAGATATTAGTGCCCACTCAATAACAGCGATGTAAGTTGTGCACCAATGAGAGCGCCCATAAAACCATGCCGACAAGCAAAAAAACTGATTGGTATTCCACATGTGTAAGACAAGGTGCGGATATGCTTTCGTGGTTCATAGCTCAGATGCTTTTCATCAACATGCCAAAATCTTTTTATAATGTTGATGATTGTGTCCTCTAGCCAAGCATATAACACATGGGTTTGATTTTTTTCAACAACAGGAAGATTTTGGTGAACAACTTCCCATTCACAGACGATAGGAATCCTGGGAAGAAGGGTATTGTTCTATTCGTCTCACGCCTTGACACAGCCAGAAAAGATCTTGTATTCGTCAGTTTCCCCAAATATGTCATTCTCCTCGTTGTTAATAGGTAGCGCGTCATGAGCAATAAGGAGGCGATGAATGTCGATGTCATTGGGCCAGTCTTCATTGACCCAACACTCCTTGAGGACAACATATCGCAAGTCATAGGCCGCAGCAATGAATTTGCAAAGATGAGTGACAGTACCCTTTCCTTCCACACCTCAGGCTCGAAAGAGTGGACGGACGACATTAACGACCAATTCTTTGTCAGTGGCTGGGGGGTAGATGGGAATAGGTGGATGGATGTTCAAATGATAGGGACCTATGCTTTCCTTAGCAAGGCTCTCATTGAATCCTGTCCATGGGCTAGACTCCCATGTGGAACTAAGAGTGCAGTATGTGGAGAAAATTGCGAGGTTCTTGGTTGATATCCAAAGGGGCTGTGAACAGATAGCATCCACGAATGAATATGGCAAGGGATAGATGATCCCCACACAGCGACATAGCAACATAAAAGCGGTGACCAAACTGTGATGATAAAGCCAGGCCAGCGAACTCCATCAGTTGTAGAAATGCAGTATGTTTAAGAGGCTGAGTGAATGCACATTTGACTTCGCAGTATGAGAGGATCACGTTGGCAGAGAGGTTGCTAGTGACTGGTTCAAATAAGGAGGGTATGAGGACGACATTGGGTCTTCTGTTGTCTCCCATTGTCATTCTTGAATAATCTAGCCAACTTGCACTTGGCGTGCATGCCCCATTAGGCTCCGCTTCATACAAGGACTCGATTATCTATGTTCAGCCATCAGCTCGAGTGCTCAATAGTCAGCTTACAAATTTATGCATAAACCCACCCCTTGAAATAAGGACACTATTTGTGCTTCAATGGTAGCCAACCTGGCATTCAATACCCAGCATTTATTATGGTAGAATCCCAGCGTCTCAAGACAAGGGAACATGCGAGCAACCGCCCCCTCAGGGGTATCAGACTGTTTGAGGTGGTGAACAGGCAAGGCCGCATAAGGGACAATGCTGAGAGGGTCTACATTTTGATTGACCACAGGACACTTCATCTCTTGTATAGTATATTGAGTGAGTGATGGGGGCTCGAAGTGCTATATCCCATGGAGAGAGGTAGAATGAATGACACTGAAAATATAGTAGCCCCTTTACTTACAGGGGCAACTCAATCAGTCTAGGCACTGGCAATTTCCATTGGCTGATATTGACCAATCAGAAGTCTTATATCGCCGGGATTTTGCAACCATTTTGATTATATCTCATTCAGATTAGATCAAATTGATAAGATTGTTGCACCATTGGAATCAGAAAAACAGGGGCTACAACTTTTCTGGTGACACCAAAAAGGAATAATGAG
>JBBPPG010000419.1:0-24809 GCA_038091855.1 Leccinellum luteum | reverse complement strand
ACCTGCCACTTCATCCTCGCTTATTCTCGTCCTTGCCCTCCCTCACAACACGCATGCATCTTTCTCATTGTCACCCTTGCTCCCAATGTGCATGAATGCAGCCTGAGCAGGCATACATGCCTGTCCTTGTCCCCCTTCCTCCATGTCCACAGGTTCAAGTGATATGGTCAACAGTGCATGCTGTTCTCCAACTGAGGGCACCAATACTGGATCCTACCCACAGTAACAGTCATTTTCTCATCCAGAAGATGTCTTGAACTATGCCAACTCAGTACCAAAATTTCAGACGTTCCCTTGGGGTCAACTTGTATTTGGTGTGTGATTCTGACATGCAACTCACGCTAATCCTGCTATCTTTTTTGCACTTCCCTGGTCCATGTACATATCACTATTGATTGCAGGTTTCATTCTTGGGACTTCCCACTTGACAGAAACAGTGCTCGTTTGCCAACTATAACTAATCATGATACCTGGGACCAAGGAAATACTGTGGCAATGGGGATGGTGGACAGTGACAGGAAAATGGGGGAAGCAGTCGCCGTGGTACCAAAGGATCAATGGAAGATACAAGAGCAGGTACAATGGGTAAGCCCAAAGTGTCTCAGAGCCCCCTCATTGTCATGCTTGCACGGCCGCTGGAGGAACTGGCATTGAGGTGAACCAGTGAAGCTGTCAAGGACAAGGAATGGGAGGATGCTGGGCTCATGAGCCACCCAGTAGTCTACCCTCTTGCACTCTTTCGTTTCCATCATGATACTGAACTACAACAGCACATGGTGTTGGAAAGAAAAAGAAGTAATCAGGCAGATGATCTAAGAGTCATTCCATCCTTCTACAGTGTTTTTCTTTCTTCCTTGGTGCAGATGATATGTTCAGCCCTCACAGGCCTCCATTTATTAAGAGATAAGTAGTAAAAAGTCACCAATAAGAAAAATTATAAAGATGTAGGTGTGTGATAAGCAAACTAAAGATCCAAGTCCGAAAGAATCCAACAAAACGGAGGTGGATATATCACTGAGTAAATACCATATAACTGCTCAAGCACTCACCCCCAAGCCCTGTTGCTCAAAGCTCCTCCTCCGCAACTGCCTGTTCTCTGAAGGGAGCGACAACCCTGCCTTCAGACTGAGCACGCTGCAAGGTAAGACTGCCCACCACTTAACTGTTACACCAAAAGGCAACAATACTGAATGCTTAGCATTCAGTACCGCAGGCAGTATATATGCTAGTTACAGGTAACTAGGTAAAGCTGTAGGCCTTACACGTGCTCGCGTTCTTGGCGTCGAGCAAAAACGCCACGTTCACGCTCAGCATGCTCAGTCGCTGGATCCACTCTTTTCGTTTCTCAGGCCGTATCAGAATCGGTGGTTCGGGCGAGTGCAGGTCGCGAGGCGACGGGATGTCCGACTCGGATACTTTGTACTTGGCACCGAGCACGTGTCGCAGCCACAAAACGGCGCGCGGTCTTTGGGTGGCAATACTAGCGAGCGTGGGGGTGAACGGATGGAGATTAGGATTGAGACTGGGAATGTGGGGTGGTCAGGCGTGGCGAGATGCCAGAACTACTTGTCGTCGTCGTCGCCGTCGAAGGTACGCTGATGCGTGTCACGCCCCGAGATCCACGCACGCAGCTCCTCGGACCTTTGGGTCCTTGTGCGGCTGTGGGGCTCGGGACGCGAACTGAGAAAGCTATCCTCGATAGGTACGTACGGGAGTATCTGGTGGGAAACGATCAATGATTCCTCGTGGAGGCATGGGTTCGTCGGTTGGTTGATACCATGACGCTATCTCGGAAACGTCCATAGGTCCTCCGAGATATTTTTGTCTGGACCATGCGGCGGTGTACCAGCGTGCGTTTAGATTCATAAGGCAGCTTGCAATCCAGTTCAGATATAGCATGAAAACAAAGGTGCGCCTTTCACTCTAATACCTCACTACACGGATATTCTGACTTGATTAATGTCCTCAGGACGCGTATACAACTGGAAATACGTGTATTCCATCGACTTTTGGTCCCTCGTATTGGCAAGGGCATGTAGTGCCTAAGCACAGGCGGATCTAGTTCAGGTAAGCTTGGGTGCCATCAAGTAAGCTTGATCGGTTCTTGTTCGTAGCGTCTCATAACACGCCTTGCAGGCTCGTATCCAACGCACGCTCGTATCCCTTGCACCTCCACATCGCTCGTTCGATTCTTCACCTGTCACGCCACACGAACACCTACATCCCATTAGCGCTTTACCTTCCACCCATCATCTCATCGCAGCTGACATCGGGCAAACCCAAACCATCTACGCTGCGCCCGTTCGACTTTGAGTCCAACATTCGCGCGCCGGCACAATACCTGAAGACGCGCGTGTACGCCGAGGGACTGATAGATGAGGCGACGTTCGTGCTGGCTGAGTGGCTGATCAGCCCGCCCGTCCACGGGAGCATCGCGTTCCCAGAGATCACCGTTCCCATCGTAATCTCTCTCCGGAAGACGCTCAAGAGCGCCAAGTCGAAACAGGCGAACGGCGGCATGGCCAAGGAATTTGGGGTCGTCAAAGGCTTGGTGGAGCGCGTCGAGGAGAGCGCTGCGTGGATGATGAAGAAGCGGGGCGGGGTCAGTTTTGGGCCGGGCGGCTGAGCGAGGTGGAGGCGTGGGAGGCAGATTCAAGGGCGGAAGAGTCTCCGCTGGCAAAATACGTCCAGGTTCAGCGCAAGGCAAGGACGAAGCGGAAACACTTGGTCGACAAGGTGCGTGCGCGTTTGTGGGTAGTGTGTGATGTGATGTGATATGTGTATAGGCAGCGAGAGGTGAAGACGAAATTTTGGATGATAGGTGGGTGATGATCGATTGATCTCTGGTTCGGTACCCGTGTATCATTGTACATAGTGTAGTGTACTACAAGCCTAAGTTCTATGTGTGCTTACATAGCCCACGTATGATGGAGTTGCGGTCGCCACGTGATGTTATGATGGAAGCTCTGCAACGACGAGTCAAGCTTGTTCCGCATGTTTTGAACTCTTCATATCTTCAACTTGCTCGTGATGTACGTCGACGACAAAGTACCTCTCGCAGCCGCGTTTCCGCTTCCATTTCGCGTTCTTTTTCTGATCGGTTTCGGTCTGCTGGGATGGGCGACAAATCTCCACGTACTCCAGCGGTTTGGCGTCGACGGTCCTCGCGTTTTGGAATTACACGCAAGCAACAACCGCCTTCCGCTCTCGTCCTCATCCGGCGGACATCAACATGCCCCCGCCCGTTCGTTCTACGTACCTCTCTACCGCGTCTTCGTCGGATACACGCTCTGGTGTCTCACCGCTTGGCTCATATTTCGAGCCACAACCCATTTGGACGTCGCTCTCGTTGATATATTTAGATATATCCCTGCCGTATGCATTCTGGGCGTGATGACAGCGCTCGTGTGTCCATATGACCTCTTTCACAAACGAGAGCGTGACTGGTTTCTCTTGTTCGTGATTTTTCCACCCTGCACTTACAGTGTATGTTTCTAACACCCGCCCTTGTAGCACCGCTGCAAGGTGTCTTTATCCTGCCTCTGGCAACTCTGTACCTTTCTCGGACGTCGTGTTTGCCGATATCGTGACATCGTTTGCAAAAGTTCTTGGTGACATGTGGCTGTCGTTGTACATGCTGCTTCCGGGAGGTAGCTTGTTGCGAGTTCCGTCGCAGGACGGTTGGTACCAGTGGATACTACCAATCCTCATGAGGTGAGTTACCGCCTGCAAACTTGGCCAGAGTCTGTGGACGCTGAGATGAAGGTAGCTTGCCTTACTTGATTCGTTTACGCCAGTGTCTCATCGAGTATACCTCACCGAAGAACTCGAGCCGTCGTCCACTTTTCAATGCGATCAAATACGCTTCGTCATTTCCCGTCATATTTCTCTCTGCAGCTCAAAGAATCGTCATCTCGGACCTAGTTCAAACCCACGGCAAGTCCGTCATGCAGCAAGGGTGGCATGGCGAACACCCGCTCTTTCGTCTTTGGTACGTCGGTCCTCGATCCACCGTCTCACCTGGCTTACGTTCGATCAGGCTCATGTCAGTCGTCGTCAATTCGCTATATTCGTTTTGGTGGGACTTGACCAATGATTGGGGACTTGATCTGTTGGTTTCCAAATCCACCGGATCACGATCTTCTGTATTCCATTCGCGACAATCGAGCACTGTATCAGCCAGGAGGTCACATGATGAATCGATGTCTTTAGTAGACAAGATGCCGTCGTCGTTTGACTCCGTAGGTCCTCGCAGAGCCACGTATCCGTATGGGCTGCGCACGGTGCTTCTATATCCTCTTCCAGTGTATCCGATGGTCATCTTCTTGAATTTCGTCCTACGTATGACGTGGTCCATCAAGCTGTCGAGTCACCTTCATTTGCAGTCAGAGGGGAGTGCACTCATGTTTTGGCTTGAGATAGCAGAGATCCTTCGAAGGTGGATATGGGTGTTTCTTCGGATAGAGTGGGAAGTCGTGAGGAATAAGGTCTAGTTACCCTTATAGTATCTATTTCCCATCCTAATAGTAATACTACGGACGTTCTTGTCCGACACAGCACGAAATTACCATCAACGATGGCTCCGTCGTCGACTGAACAAAGCTTTCGATCCAATCTCTCTCAGTTTCGCTGGTCTCGAGGCGTCACCGACGACTCTCAGCAGGCCGCCGCCCAGCCCGTCCAGCAACCCTCGAACCCGTTCTCCCGCTTCTACAATGCCGTCGCAGGCGACTATGTTCCCCTCCGATCGAGCGAACGCTCCAACGAAGACGAGGCTTGGTTCGCGCTCTCTAGATGGGAGAGGTACGTCCTCTGCAGAATAACCTAGTGCCTCTTGCTGACCTCTGGCATTTTGCTCCCGCGAACGCGTGTTCCGTCGTCCATCCCCAGACTGCTCGGGTTCGGCGCATGCCTCGTCGGTGCCTGCGTTTGCTTCTTCTTCGCCTTTCTCGGACTCCCATGGCTCCCCATCCGTCCAGCCAAGTTTGCGCTCGCATTCAGGTTCGCCCGGGCCCCACCCCCCCTTTTTTCCTGACAACCCTTGCCCCGGATCTCATCTCAGCCTCTTTTTTCTTCTTCTTCTACAGTATGGGAAGCCTCCTTGTGATGATCGGGCAAGTCTCTTTGTTCGCTCGCCTAACCCATTCCTAACCCCCCGTGATCTCGACTCTGTATTCAAACTGAAACTGAAACCCCCAGCTTCTCGGTGCTGGTCGGACCGATAAATCACATCAAACATCTGGCGTCCAGAGAACGCCTGCCGTTCTCGGCCGTCTACCTCTCTAGCCTCGGTCTCACCCTCTACTTCGCACTCGGGGTAAGTACCATTCTTTTCTCAATCTCCCCCTCCATATTCCTTTTTGTTCCGCAGGCACAGTCACAGCTGGGCTCGCTATTGGCCGGCATCGTCCAAGTTGTCGCCCTCCTTTCCTACGTCCTCGCCTACTTTCCTGGTGGAACCCAGACCCTCCGGTTTGGTGGACAAATCGCCCTTCGCGGCGCGAGCTCCCTCTTGCCATTCTGAACTGTCTACAACACGTGCTCGTCTAGTCTATTAGATTGGATTGGATAGATTCGGTCGGCAGTCACGCAATCAATTCATACATCTCTCTCTCTCTCTCTGGAGTTTGTTACCACGATTATTTATTCATTTTCCTTCTTTTTGCTGCTTTCGTTTTTATGCAATGCAAATCTCAACTATCGTCTCCTACACGTCGCGATTTCTTATATAAAGAATATGCTGATCTTGATGAAAGCTATAGTACATTTTGTACCAACTACACTCCACACCAGGGCTCGAATACTTCACACTGACGGTGCGCCTCGCTCGGCACATTGGATTCGAGTTCTCCAAGCATTACAGGACGACGATCCAATTTACCTAGTGGCTAGTCTTGTAAAAGACTGTTCTGCCATCCGTCGCATATCTACAATATTTGGAATCTATCTTGAAATGTTTCGCTGATCAACTAGCATCAGGAATAAAGTTCAACTCGTGTCCCCGAAATCCGAGCCTTGGATCTTGAGTTCTGCGCGGCCGATCTTTTCCAATTTATCGTCGAGGTCCCGTTTACGATAACTAGAAACAATGCGGTCCAACAAATCAGAAGTTGAAATGCCAGGCGTGCGACGAGTCGGGATAAACTGGCCTAGACGTCGTCTGTCAGCCTAGCTGGTCATCGCGGGCATTCCACGAAACACGATCTCACCCCTTTGCTTCGCTATTCCAAATATATCGTCGTGCCCCGCCGAGGCATACGGTTCCTCGTCATGTGCAACGTAATCGATCTTCCACTCGTCCAGAAACGCGCCATCTATGATCCAAGGGCAGTCCGGAATAACCTCGTCAACCCAGCGACAATGTCGGACGGACTCGCATCTAAACGACGTCAGCGATATAAGGATGGTTTATTTAAATAACTGACCGTTCTAGGCTGCTCATGATGTAACCAGCCTTGTGTGCAATGAGGTCCTTTTCAGCGTGTACACCAGCGATGAGATGTACGTTGGGGAAAGATAGCTTGGACTGTCGAAGCTGCAAGGCATGGCTAACGTGCTCAGAGAGTCAGACATGAACATGGGACAAGGCGGAGTGATCCGCACCCATAGTGGAAGAGATCGTAACCCCCTGACGTGTCGCTCAGCACACAGTACTAAACTGAGATTATTAGTCTCACCGTCTGAGTATATGCGCACCGGTCTGTCGGCGGGTGGAGGATTGATGCGGTATGGCCGAGGGGGGTCCCCCTTGATGGCGCTCTGGACGAAAGCCTGGATGTCCTCTGGAGTGAGGTCCGCTGGGTTGGAGGCGGGAACGGGCTTGTGTACGGGAGCATGTAGCACCAGGATCGGCGGCGGGGTCGCATGCCGGGACGTAGAGGGCGATGGTGTGTTCCCGTCGAGCTGAGATGTCAGAGTTGAGTTGGAGGAGGCGCGGTGCAAGGTGGGGTAGAGGAACCCTTTGGAGGCCTGATGCTGCCCCGCTCCGGCGGTGATGCTGGACTCGACGTCGCCGTCGTAGGTCTGGGAGTCGGTGCCGTCGTCGGAGAGCATGCTCGAGGCGAGCTGGTGCCTCGTGCGAGAAGGCTTAGTGGTGGGGTGGGGGACATTGGGGACGCGGGCAGCGCGGGCAGAGAAAGGGACGGAGACGGCTGATGCGCCGTCGTCTGTCAAGGGGTCGTTGTCTTCTTCTGAGCTAAAGTGTAGTGGTAAGCGACGATGGTTTGACTAGACGGGGAAGGTAAGAACTTGCGCGTCGTAGGTTGGTGAGTCTACTGGATGTGGATACTTTCCAAACGAGCGCTTCGAGTAGAGCGTCTTCTTGTGGTGTTCCGACGTCGGTTCCATTCTATTACGTGCAAGGATGGCAGAGTAGACGAAACCACGTGTTACTACTATGTCTGACACCAAACAGTATCCTCGGAAGACCCCCGAGTCACCCAGTCACTGGCGACGGGCACTGCCGCTTACCTCTTTCATTACTCTCGGCGTAGTGCTGGCCCTAACTCGTGCTCCTTCTTCGGACGACTATGCAGTCTGCGCTTCAGGCGAGAAAATTTACACCGTCGATGCCGCCCGTCCCAACGTCGAGTGCATCGTCGTCAGCAACACAACCATTACAGATATCGGGGGCCTAGGTAGGTGCCGATTCATCTCTCCTTTTCTGCTCCCCGACAGGTATGGCAGCGGACATCAAGGCTCGTTGGCACAGGCACCATACCTCCCCAAGTCTCGCCAACTTTCAACTGCCTTGGCCACTCGACTTTTTGCAACCTTCGTTACCCATGTCGTTCGTCGAAAACGACAGCATCGTTGTTCCCGGTCTCGCAGGTAGGACGTTTGGTGTACATCTCGCCGAGCATCACCCCGACCGTCAACAGATGCACATGCCCACGTGCAACACTACGGCAAGGCAATGAACCTCGATCTCACCGGCTGCAAATCAAAACAAGGTATTATTTGCCTCCCTCGTCCGACCCTGGCTCAACGAGCGCAGAGGTATTGCAGCGAGTCGTTGACCACGTCAAGTCACATTCCGACATTCTGGCCGATCCATCCCGCTGGGTCGTGGGTATGGGATGGGATCAGAATCTATGGCCAGATGCCCAGTATCCTACTGCCGTCCGTAGCTTTCCTCCTTGTCTAACTGGTTGCTGACATGACATAGGATGACTTTGATTCCGAGTCTCTGCTTAGGGGCCGTCGAATTTACCTGGACCGTGTCGATGGGCATGCAGCATGGGTTTCTAACCGCGTGTTGCAACTGATGGGTAACCTACCTTTTGAGGTGGACGGTGGTTTGATCGTGCGCGACTCTTCTGGAAAACCTACAGGTAAAACAGACCCGTAGCAAGCCCGTGAATTGAGATCGCTCATCAACTGCAGGAATATTTGTCGACAATGCTATGAGCATCGTGCCAGTTCCGGCCCCGTCTAAAGATCAGCTGCGCGACTATTTTGACAGAACCGTGAGGGATGCGCTTGCTGTCGGCTTGACCTCCATCCACGATGCCGCGACAGCACCTCACGAGATCGAATTTTATCAAGAGTACGTTCTTGCAATATCTAACCCTACGTGGACTGACGTCCGCCAAGGTATACTTCAACTCGGAAACTCCCTGTACGTGGTTGTTTGCCCAAGCCCCCGTATACGACTAGAATTCCCGTAGCTCCGGCTCTTCCTCATGGGCAACATCGAATCCGATGAATACTGGGGTAAAAACCTAACTCGTCTCGTTGACTTTGGTGTTGCGGAGCGTCTCAACCTTCGCAGCGTCAAGCTTTTCACTGACGGTTTGTCTGAATAAAGCTTCGTAGACCTGTTGGACTTACTCGATTGAAATCAAGGTGCACTTGGCTCTTTTGGAGCGGCTCTGTTGGAACCGGTTCGTGTCGTATCTAATCATACAAATTTGTCTTCTGATTTAGAGTAGTACTCTGACGATCCTTCAACTAACGGACTCATGCTTGTACAACCACAAACATTGTCAGCTTTCGTGAAACAGTTCTGGGAAGACGGTTGGCAAGTGGTACGTTTCTCGTGCAGTTCACGTTGTGGGTGTGTTCAAGCCACCTGCATAGAATATCCATTGCATTGGTGACCGCGCCAATCACGTCGTACTCGACATTTTCGAGGACATCCTATCTCATTCGGAACATGGCAGTGCAGCAGAAAGACGTCCACGCATCGAACATGCTCAAATCATGACCCTTGACGACCTAGAACGAGTTGGACGGCTTCAAGGTATACCTTCCCTCCTTCCACTACCCAGTGAGCTAATGCGCAGGCAGTGATACCGAGTGTCCAGCCTACACATGCGTGAGTACATCATATAGGTTACTGACGATTAATATGACCTCCGTCATTCTAGCACGAGCGATATGTGGTACGCGGAACGACGTTTGGTAAGTGTGCTGCTGTCTTACCCTGCCACCGCCTTTCTCATCAAACACTCTAGGGCCCGGCGAGGATCAGAGGAGCGTACGCGTATCAAACGATGATCCGGTATGTCTTTTTTTCTTTGCGAGCCACAATCGTTTATTGCTTGCCCAAGAACATCCGCCACGGGAGTTCTCCCTCTCGGGTCCGACTTTCCCGTCGAAGGCATCAACCCCCTGTTGGGATTCTATGCTGCCATATCCCGTCTCTCGCCCTCTGGGGATTCCCCTCACGGACCACAAGGATGGTGTGCCCCCCGTCGTATGTTAGTCATTTGACACGTTCCCACTGACCGGGTGATCTGTCCTAGGTACCCGTCCGAACGCTTGACGCGGGCACAAGCGCTGAAAGGAATGACGCTGGATGCTGCGTACGCGGCGTTTGCAGAGGACAAGCTAGGTTCGCTCTCGATAGGCAAGAAGGCAGATTTTGTAGTTTTGGATCGGGATATCATGACCGTCCCCGTGTCAGAAATCCTCGAGGCCAAAGTAAAGGCAACCGCTATTGACGGCGAGGTAGTATACGGCAGCCTGTGAATGCGGCGATACCTGCCCAATGGATAGCATTCATGTAACATACTTTTTTTTTTTTGTTTTCTGGCAGGATAGAATCCTAGAGTCCTCATACATACGTGTGGTATCAGCAAGTGAAAATATGGTATGCGAATGAGGTATAACTACACCACCACGCTTATGCTACATCATCGCGCTCTCCAGTCCGGCCTTGCTCACCCTCCGCAAAGGCTGAAGCGTATTTTCATCCACCGGCGCCCTACGCATGTGCCGATAGCGTCCCTCGTCGTCCTTGATCTCCATATCCTGGCCCATAGCGACCTCCCCCACATCTTCCGTATCCGGGACCGTAAACATGGGAGGCAAACTCTCCCGCGTGTGACCCGGTCTCCGATTCTGCGCCGCATACGCATAGCTCGTCGGTGCATCCCCCCCTCCCGCGTTGTTCTCGCCTTGCCCAGGGGTGACGGAGACCACGCCGACCGATTTGCCGCCGAGCGCTTGTTCTTCAAACGTCATCAGCTCGGACACGAACCCAATGTTCGGAGAGATCCCCTTGCGACGCTCGAGCACGAACGCGTATGCACGCGAGAGCGTCCAGTGGTTGGCATGAATGAGGTACGCCATCACGGCGGTCACCGAACGCGACTTGCCCGCTTTGCAATGCACGTAGGTGCTCGCTCCGAACAGACTTGCCTCATCTTTTACACGGAACGGAACCCGAAACCACGCACGGGAAAGCGAGACAATTAACATTCCAATCTTAACAGGAGAGAAAAAAGAAAGAGGCATAAAGAAAGGCACCCTACCTAGTATCTGGCAAGCCTCCTTCAATCCTTTGGTGATCTTATCCTCTTCGACCGTATCCCTCATCGGGATCCTCATATACCGCTCGAAATTCTCCGTGAGATTGAGTCCATGATCGTCATCACACTCTGCCGCGATGTTGAGTATCCTCTTGATCCCGAGTGACTTGAGCTCCTGCACATGCTCTGGTAGGGTTAGCTCTGGGCCGAGATACAGGAAATTTGGTAGGATCATTGACACGGTGAAAGCCGGGAACTCGCTCTCAGCCGAGGCAGTCTGGATATCGTCTGGCCGAGCAGTGCTCGGTCCAGGAGAGGGGTGAAGTATAAATAGCGGCGTTTCGGGTGTACGGGGCGGTGTGTGACGTAAAAATCTGGGAGAAGGGGGCGGGAGGAGCTCGGCTGGGCTGGTTGCCCAACGGGGTGACGACAAGGGGGGCGTGTGATGTGAATGGAGGAGGTTAAGATGGGAAGGAGACTGGGGGGGAAGACAGAACGTGTTGGCGTTGGGGCTCGCTGATGATTGGGAGGGTGTGATGGGGAGGGTCGCGGAGCGCATTGGGGCAGTACGGATATGAAGCCGGGGAAGTGAGAGTTGTTGTTCACCGCCTCCGTTTGTGATAATCCGGGTGAGGTTGGGTGCACTCGGACGCCGCGGGGGTGGTGGGCGACGGAACGAGAGCTGAGATGGTGGAGGGGAACCGTTGACATCGTTGAGCGGACCCGAGGGCATGATCGGGAGCGGTGACTGCAATGGCTGATCGATTTCGAAATGTGTTTGAGTTGGAGGGGACGTGTTGAGGTGAAAGAGCCCAATGCCCTTTGACTTTTTTAATGGGAGGTCCGCATCGTCTAGAAGACGGAGGGATCGCGTAACGAGGAAAGTTCGGAGAGAGGGTTGAGACTGAGCGGCTGCTATACCACCTCGTAGGTAATGCACGTGACCTTTACCGAGGAGAGAAGAGAGGATGGAGAGGAGAGCCCAGGGAATGACCTGGAGGTTGTCGATATCGGAGTCGTCCGTTTCCTCGCCGTGGACGAGGACAATGTCGCCGTCCCACGAAGTAGAGGATGGAAGGGCATCCCAGCGATGCTTGTCCTGGTCAGAAGTGATGAACTGACGGAGAGCGGCGAGGGATTGGAAGCCGCTGCCCGGCTTGCGGGATCTCTTGAGGATGAGAGACGGGATGGCGATGTTAACGCTGTCGAGGAAGTGGGACGTGTTGTAGGCAGCGAGGGGCCGTGTGTCGACGAGGACTGGGCGCCTGGGCGCGGCGAGACGGGAGGCGAGAACATCGGGGGTGCAGGCGGGCGAAGAGGCGGGGAGGG
Organism: Leccinellum luteum; assembly: GCA_038091855.1. NCBI lineage: Eukaryota > Fungi > Basidiomycota > Agaricomycetes > Boletales > Boletaceae > Leccinellum > Leccinellum luteum. The sequence goes on along the minus strand of JBBPPG010000419.1, from coordinate 12,723 downwards.
TGTTGTCGGGAATGTCTTGGGCGGGCGTGTGGTAGACGGATGACGGTGTGGACGGGGACGAGAGCTTTGGGAGGGCGGAAAAGGAGCGTATGGGGCGGAGACGGAGGTTGTTCTGCACGCTCGCGCGGAGCTTTGCGAGGTCGGCGAGGGCGCGGTCGAGATCGTCGGAGTCGCCGCCAATGGGTACGGTGAGGTCGGTGGTGGGTGAGAGGGCGGCGATGAGGTCGTCGTCGGCGTCGTCGGCATCGAGTTCGGGCGTGTCTGGTTGCATGTTCGCGCGTTGCGAGGAGAACACACAGACTAAGGTTGGGGGGGTCATTTATTAGTTGTTGGGGGGTCACATCTAAAATTGAAAGTCCACCTCGTTCGTTCCGTTGTTTCTTACAATAATGTCGACCTACAAATCCACAGCCTTTCGATTCCAGCAGCAGTCAGACGGCGAGTCAAAGTACCGCAGTCAAGTACATCAACTACAAGAGTTCTTTCCCGACTACTCCGTCGAGGGCACGTCCTTCCTCCTTTCCCCCTTCCCCGCACCCTCTAACTACATCTTTCTTTACTAGACCTCCTGTCCCTTCTCGTCGAAGTCGCCGGCGACGTCCAGCTCGCAGCACAAAGAATCAGCGAAGGTCTTTCCGTCATCTCTTTCACTGACCCCCCTCTCATTCTCTCCAATTACAGGCCAGGTAGAGCAGTGGGGTTCTGTTAAAAGTAAAAAAGACAAAAAACCGCCCACCGCCTCCCATCCGAGCCCAAAGGACCATCCCAGCTCTCGCGATCGTACCGACTCGCGTAGTAGTCGCGGGGGTCGCGGTGGCCGTGGCGGCACGACGAGAGGTGCCCGTGGTCGCGGCTCAGGACGAGGTGGGCCTGGGGTAAACGGACATCCCCCACGCTCCTTACATCCCGGAAAACCGTCCTCACCTGCTCCGGATTCCGCGGACAAACAGCCCTTTGACGACACCGCCGATCCAGTTCATTCCGACAAACCGGATTCGTCAAATGGCTTCCCGTCCGCCCCACACGACTCTCCCTCCGATGCCAGTCTCCCTCCTGAGCTTCCTGCCTCAGAGGTCTCTCTTCCCGTGCAATCTTCGACCCCTTCTTCGTGGGGCACCAGCCCCTGGGGTACACAAGACCATTCCGTATCTGCACCTTCCGCGCCAAACACCTCAATACAGGTGGCACCACGCCCCATGAAACTACCAGCAACCTCGAAACTTTCTTGGGCTCAGATCGCGCGGTCTGTACTCGTTCGTTTATCTTATTTCCTTCCTCATGCTTCTCCCACAGGCCACAAGAAAGACCTCCGGTTGCACCACATCCACCAGTGGCTTCACACATCCCTCTTTCAGTACCGGAAGTATCTGAACCTGCGCCGGCCCCAGCATTCCTTACCAATGGCGACTCGAATCCGATAGGCGATGGCTGGGAGGATCCAATAACCGTACAACCCCCCACTTGGGATGACGAGCCACAAGTCAAACCTCCCCCAGAAGATGCATGGTCCTCCCCAGCGCAGACACAGTCAGATGTCCAGGACGAAATTTCAGCCTCGTCGCCCCAAGAGGAATCCATCCCTGAAATTCCTGATCCCGAGCCGGTCCCAGCTCCTCAGCCCGAAGAGTCGGTTACAGCCCCAACACCATCAAAGTCCCCAGTATCTGTTCCACCGCGGTCATCTGCTCTGTCACACCGTGGTGTGAACAGGTTCAAGGCTACTGACCAGGCTGTCATCATGCCCACCTCGATCTTTAACCCTGGACTTGAGAAAGTAGGCATGCAGTTCGGTAGCTTGAGCCTCGGTGGTGACGTGATTGAGACAATAACATCACCGTATGTCGGCTTTTATGACCTTTATAATGCCTTAGCTGACTGGTATCAACAGGATTGAGCCTACTCCAGTTTCCGAACCAGCTTCGATCAAGGCAAAGCAGTCGCCTCAGCAGCCCATTCAGCCGTTGCCGCAGGCACATGCACCTCCCCAGGAATCGCCGGTGGCCGCCTCCCCAGTTCAGCCTACCTCTTTACCACCTCAAATCATATCTCAACAACAGGCGGCACCCCCTGCACCGGCACCCCCTGCAACCTCCGCACCAGCACCCGTCCCAGTTCCTCAGTCCCAACCGTCTCTCATCTCCATGTCTCACACCTCGATCTCAACCTCAGTCAGCCAGCCGATAATTTCAAGTTCGCCTGCCTTCTCACAACAACAATCTCAAACTTCTATCCACCCGTCGCTCTCCCAACAACACCTCCAGCAGGCAGCCTTGACCCAACACCAAGTACCGGCTCCCCAATATACCCACCACGGACTCCCCACTCACCTCGATGCCTCGCAGAATCCCCCCGCTCAGCAATCTCAGCACGCAGCTCAGCCCTCGCAGCCCCAACCCTCTGCAGCTCACTCGGCGTATTTCCGGCAAGCGGAAGCCCCTTACTTCCATACCCCCACGCCACCCGCTGGACAGGGCCAGGACTATAACATTTTCGGCCAAATTGGTCAACAACATCCTTCTCAGGCATCGCATTTGGGTGCGTTCGCCAACAATGACTATGGGTATGGTGATAACCAGAGGGTGCGTTCTTCTATCGTTGTCCAAATTCGTGAACTGAAGTAATGTAGGGCTTCTATGACTCGTACGCGCAATCCCCTGCCTTCGGAGGAAGTCGCAATGTCCTCGGACATGACGATATCAAGGGTCTTCCTACCACCCAACAACTCCCAGGAAACAACGTCCTGCCACCTTCGAACGCACAATCCACCCAACTACCTCCTCAGGGTGGCGCACAACCGCAACCATCTGGCGGTCAGGGCCCTCAACAGAGCTATCCTCCTCCCGTTCCCTACTACTACCCTTACCCGCAGAACCAATACTATGGTACCCCGTACAACTCTGGCTATGGCGTCCCCCAGCCCTTCGTCAAGTACCCCACAATGTTCCAACCCGGGCCCCCTGCACAAGGCGCTGCACCGTCCCAAGGGAGCAAACAAGGCCCTGGTTCCGTGCAGTCTCAATCGGACCATTACGGTCGTGGGCTGTACGGTCAGCAACACCAACTGCCGGGCTCGACTTACGATGATCTGGGATATCAGCATCACGCACCGCAGCATAATCACGCGCCGGGGGTGAATAACCTCACGTCCAGCGAGTACAAGCATCCACAGTTGTATGGTGGACAAGCCATCCAGAGCTTTATGGGTCTCGGTCAGAGTAACGCGACCCCGTCGGGCCCTTCGCTCGCTCAACGCGCGGGTGGTACGTCTCCAGAGACAGCATATAAACCCTACTCTCAAAACGTCGGTGTGAAAGACAACTCTACAGGCGTCGGTGTTGGTCAAGGCCAGCCTCAGTCAGGGCGCGGCGTTCAGCAAGCACACACCCAAGGTGGTTTCTATGGGGGCAACCGCTTTGGCTCAAGCGCTGCCGCTGCCGGACCTCAAGCTCAACAAGGGCAGCAAGCGACGCAAGGCCCACAAGGCCACGTCGGGTATCCGCAGGCGAACTCGGATGGCAACTTTTACCAGTATCAGGCGAGACAACAGCAGTACTGGCAGTAAATAAGCGTCACTGTATTATCGGTTGACTGTTTTCTACTAGTGTTGTGTTTGCGCGTCTCACAGAGCAGGCTCCGTTTTTCGTTGTACCTTGGTCTTTTTTCCTACAAGTATCTCTCTTCTCATTCTGTCTGTCTCTTTTTGCTTCAGCTGTTTGATATCATACTTGTTACAGTTCTCGAAGCAGTACTTATGCATTCGCAATTTTGTACCTCCTAGCAACATGTTTCTAACAAGCAGACTCGGAGAGATGAGATCAACTCTTCGCCGGCACAGTATCTTACGAAACTGGTAATCATCTAATCCCTCCACAGTTTGGTGCACGCATGTAGTATGAAGGTGTACAACAATGCTAGCAAAGAACAAAAAAATAAAAGAAAACGACGTATTAAACCGTATACATGCGTAACGACGGGTAGCGTGACGAGCAACGATGGTAGCCACCGTATCTCCCAACATTTTTTCTCTCTCCTTTTGGTCTACCGCAAACGGCTGCAATCCCAGGCGACATAGATCAGCGATGGGGAAGCGAAACCAATAAACGGGCGCGAGAGGACGGAAAGAGAGACTGAGAACTGACCGAGCTTCACGTTCACTTTCGAGCAATGCAAGAATGTCCTCCTCCCGAATCGGACCTTTGACGTTCCGGATGATCGTTCGCGTGGTATCGTCCATGAACTCGACGCGCACTTGGGTGACACCACCTCTGGACCCAGTTCGTCCGAGGACCTGTGTGGCGTGCAGAGTTAGCGGGGGGGGTAGAATATTCGTAAAAGGTTGAAAACAGAGGGAAATGGTAGAGACCTTGATGACTTTGGCAAGCTTGACTGGTGCTTTGGATGAATCCTGAAGTACAAGAGTGAGTATCGTCGTCGTCGTCGTCGTGAAGAGGTGTGCGGACGTACCATCTTTGATGTGAAGAGATCTGGTCGAACGCGATGGGGCGGTTTGTGTAGATGTTGTGGCTTGTAAAACAAGATTAAGGTTTGGTGCACAGGCGAAACTCCGCCGGCCGATCCCGCCCGTTCGCCCAGAAACAGAAACTCGTATGCTACATACTACATACCATGTCCGCATCTTGTTGTCGACGACCTACCCAAAACAATACTCCACCAGCCGAACAAACTTGAACATGAACGATAAGTACATGACGGCAACGATGAGCCAAGCACGGAACCACAGGTAGGTACAAGTAATGTATACAGTAAAATAGAAATAATATCCCAAATGTAAAGTGATAGAGCTCCCTCAGGCACTTAGTGCTCTCTGACAGTCCGATGTCGTGCTATAATATGCCTTCTTGGGTGATTCACCTGTATCTCCACCTGGTTATCAGCATTGGTTGGCCATGAGCAATTTGACCACCTGCAACAATGAATAATGATGAGCAACAAATTACAATATATGTATATGTGTGCATACAGTAAATGGAAATACACACACATTTGGTCAATATCTTCTTCTAACTTTGCCATCCTAGTTTCCAGCCTTTGCATCCTTTCCTCAAGCTTACCTGTAAATATCAAGTAAGCCCATACATCAGGAAATCAGTGTGGAGATGATATTCCCTGAAAGTTTGCTTAGTTGAAATTTTCAACTTGGGATATATCTAGGTATATCATCATATCTAGACATATCATCACTTCACCAATTTCCTGATGTAGAGGAATGGTTGAATTAACCTGTTACTTACTCAAGCAGACTTCGAGTTTGAGCATATGATGATTAAGTTCCCCCATCTAGTCCTTCCACAATTGCAATGCAAGTGAGTGAGAGTGAACGTCGAGAAGTCGAGAAGAATTCGGAACCCTATGTACGAGTCAAGATTCTTTTTATGTCGCAATTCGGATGAACGAATCAACTTGCTATAGTCCCCTATGTGCGGGATCGCATAATCAATTGATTAGGCTTGTTTATCGGCGTCGTCAGGTACATACACGGGTCGCGGTGTATGTAGGTACAGTAATGCATGCAGTATGGCAGTACAGTGGAAATGGTATGACTTAGACTCTATTCAATTTCTACTCACATTGGGCCCTTGTATTCGTCGTCCTCTACAGAAACTCCATTCCATATTAGAGCTCCTTCATATGCTCCCTGGTGGTCTCCGACAATCTGCTGTAGTTCCGTATGGCATCTCGAATGTCTTCTCGACGCGCCTGCACACGCAGCTCTGCGGGCAAGGGATCGTCGTCGGTTGAACATAAATAAGCAAGTGCTTCCACAGAAAGCTCGGGTAGACCACCAATGGAGTCCAACCGTTCCTTGATGTGTCTTGCGGTCTCCATGTGTCACGGCCTTTAACTCTGCTGCAACTGAGAGTAAATGCAATGCATACAGTCGATGGAAACATGTATTTCGTCAAACTTTTCACCAATCTCTGCTGCAATGGTTTTCAGCTTTTGTATCAGCTCCCTGATTTCATCTGAAGGATGTGTGCATATCGTGTTGTAAGCGCATAGAGGCATTGACGAATGACCAGTGACTCACTCAACTCAACCTTCGCTTTGAGATTCTCCTGCTCGACTGGCAGCTCGAGACGGTCCAATCTAATGCCATCTCCCTGCGTTGTAATGCAAGTGAGTGAGAGTGAAGTAGAGCGGCTGGATGAGTACTGACGAGGTGATGGTGGGGCAGAACTGGAATTCCAACTGCAATCCCCAATCTTTTATACTGTAGTACTTGGCAATGATATCATCGCTAGGAACCGTGGGAACACTGTCGTTTTATCTATCATTCAAATTCACGTTGGCAGGAAAATCAACACAAGAAAAGCATATTGCATCCATGTTTGATGTGATTAACTCGCGTACATTAAGAATAAATCACAGGGCGAAAAAAAAAAAACAGCGAACGAGAAACAACGGATAGCATGCGCAAAGTCAAAAACAGAACCAAGGCTAGCTTAGATCTCCTCGAGGAGCTACGAAACCATAAAAGGCATACATACGTTACATTCATAGACAATTCGGGAAAGGGGGGAAAAGATTCGGATGTCACTCTTCGACTGTCACTGTTCGTCGGGGTGTACCTCCTCTCAGGCGCACACGAGACTCGGCGAACGCGCTTGGCGCGACAAAGATAGCTTCTGCGAATGCAAAAGCAACGCAAACAGCGGCGTTGAGGATCCGCCAATGAGACCCAATAACGTCTACGCCTTTGATTGTAGCATCGAGCGCTTTGTAAGGGTAACCATACTGAGCTGCAAGACGCGAGATGGACGCCGTGAGAGGATCGAGAGGAAGCACGCGCGGGGTACGTGCAGAGGCAGAGTTCGCGGGGCGGAATGAAATGAGAAAGCCGAGAAGCGCAGGGATAATCAAAGTGGGCATTGACCAGTGGAGAATAACACTCCAAAACACAGAGGACTGGAAGGTCACGAGCGGAGGATAAGGGATCGCGAGTTGCCAATTGCCAACGCCCATGCCCCGCGGGAAATGAATCTAGCAGCAATTTAGCTAGGAAAACAGGGAAATACATGGTTCATACCTCCTTGAAATTCCATGGAGTGACTTGATACAACAGATACAGTAACTCGAACAAGGCAGTGATAAGGGAAATATTGAGGGAATTCGACAGCATCTGGAAAGAACGCAGATTAGTAACGGGAATAGTCGATCAGAAATGACATACAGATCTAGATGCTACCAGGTACACGCGAGCATGCTGTTTCGCGCCGGTCTGCAGCGTCTTCAATGTAGTGTCCGCGAGCTCAAAAGAAGGTCTTGGAATGTTACGCAGAATGCTACGTGGAGTGGAAGTGAACAAAATGCTGCGATCCTTGTACGGGGTCTGTATGGCAGGCACACTAGGGGCTTCTTCTACTTCTTCGGGTGGTGAAATAGGAGCGTTCTTGAGCATCATCGACACCTCATGAGCCTCTGGCACGGGAGTGGCCTGGGGCGGAGCGTTTCGGCGAGCGGACCGAGTGGAAGGGGGAGTGGTTAACCTCTTTTTCTCTGATATAGCTTCTACCGAATCAGAATGGACCGAAATGAGGGGTGACCTGAAGGGGGTGAACTAGACGCCGACAACGAGAGTGAAGGGAGACGTACACACGGGCCACTTGTACAGTCTTCTTCCGTTTGACGAACAGACCCGAGAATGTGGGATTATCCTCGAGCGAGGTTTGATTTTCGTCAAGATGTTTTCGAATTCGCTGTTGGACATCTTCCTTCGTTCCAGAATCGCTGATATGGAGAGCCACAGCTATCTCCCTGAGTTCTGCCTTCTTCTTGGACGGTAACGAACCAGTGAAAACAGACGCAGTCATCTGGGGTCGATATGGTATAACGTGGTTGGTGGTGAGGGTCAATATTAATATGGGCTCAATCAACATCAACAAATCGCGTAGACACGCGATCACGTGCTACCTTAGTACCAGTTTCCCCCATCCTCTGGTGGGATGCTCACAACTGGAGTTACCCACTGGGCAAATGTAAATCCGACTCGAATGCGCTTGGATGACGAGCCAATAGACTGCTGCTCTCGCGCATCAGTCTTGCTCGTTATCTTCAATCGCCATCTTGCCTGAGGATAATGCCGTTGCAGGACTCGGCGTGGGTATCATTGCCGTCCTCCACATGCACACCCGGGCCCTCTATCTCCTCAAAATCAAGCTCCGGCCTCAGCCTCACGCCGACGTAGGTCCGAATATCACCAGCAATGACTCCAGTTGGGTCTCTTGTACTATTCTTCATGTTCCACAACCGCATCGAAATTCCGATGAGAACAATCAATCACGATGCAGCACATGAATCCGTCCCGCGGCGGAAATTCTCGAGAAAGTAGGTCCCACTATATGACTCGTTGGCATCCACAACTTGGTGGCTCTCGCTTGCGGTTCCAGCACGCAATGCTACAGGACGAATACCTGAACGTTGGGGACCTCGAGGTACTAATTTCAAGGCAGGTTCATGGAAGTGCCCGTGGCGCAGTTGTTGACCACTGATGTCATTATAGGTAACATAGAAATACAGGTGAAACCACAGTCGAATTGTTTCCAATCACATCCACTGTCGCGCAACGCGAGCCTCGAGGCGAGCTGATCTGCTGAACCTACAGGTTCCATGAAGTCATTTGCACCCGACGATTTCGTCCATATCGCTCAGCACTATAGATTCTAGATCTGAATGTCTTATGCCTGGCGAAGGACCGCGTCTACCCAGGCTATGTTTCCGGCGCGATGCAGCACCGAAACTTGAAGGAGCGAGGGACATTTGCGATGGCCCTAGAACTTCTCCCACGTACACGAATGTAACTCTGGAGTGCGCTCGCGAAGCCCAGATTCCCGATCACAACGTTGGTGACGGTCGTCATTGCTCAATAAACCAGTCCTCCACAGCGGGACATTCACGCGTTCGATACATACTGATCACAAATAGCAAAGATATGCGAAGAGACAAATACATGTGAGGCAATCACGCAAGGTCCGATGTGCACTAAACACCGATATGTATATACAGAATCCGCTGATCGAGTGGTACACTACCTGTGACTACCAGCCAACGAGTTCATCGTCCTCTGGAGCGCCAATGCTGCTCGCGTATAATCCAGACGACCAGATCCATCCAACATATTCTCGTAAAACTTGGACGTGATCTTGTTCGTATGTGCGTCTTCCACTGCCCACATCGTCCCAATCACAGACCGGAATCCTACAAAGTGCATTGCCGAGTCCAAGTGGATCACTTCGTCCGGACTCTCCTTGTATCCAACTATGGTGAGACGCAGAGAGGTAAGCAAAATCGGGGTGCTCCAACTTGCATCCCATGATGCGTTCGATCGTAAATGGACCATCGTGGAGGACGAACGCAAATTCAAACGATTCTTCCTCGTTCGGGATACCGTGGCAGGCAAAGTGAACCCGTATTCGATTCTGAACCTTCAAGGCGCGTGAACGTAGCGAGATCTTGCATACACTCAACGACGACGTCCAGTTCGCTGCCCACAGAAAGGAGGCTATTCTGGTCATTGGCGGTGGCTTGACCTACAGCGAGGAAGCGGTTCTCGTTTAACGATGACTTTGCCAATACGACATTCTGCCTAGCACGAATAAGTGGTGTCAGGGTGAGAGTGTGAGACGAGATGTATAGTTCCGTTCCCCCCCCCCTGGCGATACGGACCGGCAACATACAACGGTAAAAGGGAAAACTCGGCAGTGAGGCACCACCAAATTCGTGAGCGAGGTGGAACTGTCGTCTGGAAGAAGTTAACAATCGGACACGCAACCTCATCCTAGAGGTCACGCAAGAAGCGACCAAAATCATTCTTCACGTCCATTACTTTTGCACGCAATGTCAGAGATCGGAGCTCCAACGACAGGTCCTGAACACGAGATTTCGCGAACTGCAATGGGATGTGAACTGGATCTCTGTCGAAAAAGACAACGAGTGCATCGCACGTATACTGGCTAGCATTCACACAGGTCCGCCACTGGTAGCGTGATGGAGTTCAGAGAATGAAGAGGAGAGAAGGAATTGAGCGAGACCGGGTAGTTGGCGGATTTGGGTGATTGCAGATTGCAGATCAACAGTAAGACTAGTACTACACAGCCTGTTGTACTGATTTGGACCTTGTGAATGAATTGTGTTGTGTATTTCTGACGACAGTCGAGCGAACTCGTCTGCAAGGACCTCTCCTTCCTGACCCGACGCGATGATGTCCCGGTCAAGAGGGGAACGAAGACAAGCAATCTGGTTCCAGAAGACACCACGGCCTTGCTCCAGCAGCTCGACTGCTGTTTTTACATGCTGATTGCGAAGACATGCGGAAAATGCATCGATTCATAGGGATGAAGCGAGGTCCTTGAAAATCTGGAGATGGTTGGGTAGGGATGGCAAGGTGGCCAGATGCTGAACGAGCAGTCGAAGAGATGTTTCGTATGCGAGAAGTGTTGTGGGATGGCCAAAATCCTCAGCTACGGTGATCCATTGCTTGGCTGCAGAGATATCGACTGGTGAAATTGTTTGAGACATTTGTCAACTCGGTGTAGTAGAGACTGAATATTTCCTCTCTGTCCTTCAATTCCCTTGACTGGATGAACCGAACACGGAGACAACCTGCAAGTTGATTCAATGACCATGATTGGTCGGGATGACCGGATGGACAAAGGTCGAGGGCTTGCCTGCCGAGGATGATGGCCTCATTGAGATCTTTCATTTCTCCAAGCTGCTTGTAACCACTCGAGAGACAGAGTGCGACATTGTTTAATGGTGTTAAACGATCTGGGTGCCTGCCCTTCCGGGCAAAGCTCCAGTGCTTCTCTCTGCAATAGACTGATGCTTCCTCAATGTCCTCTATCACTTCTAGATGGTTGTAACGATGCCGGAGATGAGTGGCAAGCTGAGTGAGTGAGTTCCATTGCATGTGGTGGCCAGTGGGGCAATGATCCAGTGCTTGGCGATCAAGGACAACTGCCTCGCTGATGTGGTCCATCCCATCCCCTTGCTGAAACTTCGCGAACGCGGACTCTGCTCGTGAAAGTACCTCATCGACTGAAACAGTCGCCTCTCCAATGGACTTATTGGCTGACACGAATGTCATTTCACTGCGACTTCCTCTCGGAAACAGAAGGAAATAAATACCTTTTGATTTCATCTTGTCTCACTAATTCAAGGTGGGTACGGGGGAGGCACTGGAAACAAGAAGTGATAGCGCCGGCGGCGGACTCTTCAACCTCGTCGAACAGTGTTAACGTTATATAACGTTCCGTCTCTAATTCTGCCAGTGAATGTCCTCGTTAGACATGAGCGCAAGAACACACTTTGTTTCTGCTGCGATGTCGGAAACTTGGATAATAGTGGCTGTGCTCTCATCATCTGTTCTGTCCCCTCGACAAGTATAATCGTTCTCAGTCCAGAACAACATATTTCCCTATGCATAATACCTATGCTTCAATTAACCCATGCCTGGCACGTCCTCTAGTGAATGCTTCGCCGAGTCGCCACTTGACTTTCATCGGTATCCGAAACTACTTCAGGAGCTTGGCAAGACAAGACTTGCATCACTCTCGTCCACCTCGTTTTCATGTGTTTTCTTCATCGGCTGCCAGCCATGCTGCTACCGCTGCGCACCTCAAGCCATCCCAATACCAGCTTCCGATGGACGTCTATTTCTCTGAAAATTCGCCATTGGCTCCCTCCCCTCGGTTTGACTGGCGACTGAGGGCTACGTCGCGCTGCCACCGCAAACAGGATCCGCCAGGAAAACAAGACGGTCCCAGAGTATACATGAAACGCGTCGTTCCTTCTTACACGCAATTGCAACCAGGCGAACCACTGTACGAAGAGATCCAAGCCTACCATGATCGGCAAGTTCTTTTCTCCCGAGGGTTGACACCGCGTGACTAACACTGCCGTTGAATCTCCACGCACAGATTTTTGCCTCTACTGGATTCGGAACAAGCGGAAGACGAATCAGTTCTTCGTGACCGTCTCTCGACCTGGTCGTTATCCCGCTTACGTGAGGAAGGTTACACCATCACAGACCTCCACGCGTTTTGGGTGGAGGCCCCGCAGTTCCGGGACGCCATCGCGTGTTTTTCTCTGGGTCCAGGCATAGTTTTGCCGGAACACAGATTCGAGTAAATTTCTCCTTCAAACAACCTAGGAGTCCTATTCATCTATCTTACGCCAGAAATGGGACTCAGGTCCTGCTGTCTTGCTATGACCCTCTGCAAGAAGTACCTTTGCGTGGTACCGTTATCGCAAGCAACGCTACGCAGATTCGCGTAATATTCAACCACAGGTTTGATATCGGTGATGGTCTGTGGCGTCTTGATGTCGGCCGGTCGAACGTTGTTTTCGAACGGATGCGCGCTGCCATTTCACACTTCATTCACGACCCGGCAGTGTTGGAGGCTAGTCAGACGCCAGACAGGCAGTTCGTCTTGCAGGGCACCCATCTCCGCGATGTCCTTCTCCGCTCGTTTTCTCCAATATCTGCCTCTCTGCATCAACCCTTGCAAGCTCCTGATGAGGTCGAGTACGTCTCGCATGAAACATTGGAACACCTGAGTCGAGACGAGCTTGAACACGGCGGTGCATTCAAGGACGACATGAGGATCCAGAGCTGGGCCCGGCGGTACGCACAGACAAAACCGATCGAGATGGACGGCGACCCCGTATTGGATGGCTTGAACGCAATTCAAATTCGCGCTGTGG